>JASBQK010952177.1:0-10549 GCA_030264995.1 Desmognathus ocoee | reverse complement strand
AATTAAAAAACATTGCTTCAACTCCAACATGTTTCAGCCATACGCTAATGACTTTATGGCTTTCTACGGGGAGAAAACGGCTGGGTTGTGGCTGGAAGAAAAACAAAAAAAACAACAAAAAACAAATTTGTTCACAAACATGGAGAGATATTCTCATTGAGGAAATTCTAAGAAGTTTGTTGACATGACAATAAAGCTAGGAGTTCATATTGGGGTGCCCACTAGGATATGTGCACGGTTCGTCAGAAAATCCCGTGACGTAAGGTGGGCTGTCAGAGTCTAATAATAAAAAAACCTGGGAGTGAAGACAGGTGCACAACTAGTCAACAGGATACGTGACGTGGGCAGAAGCCCTGAGCAGAGGATTATAGGGTGGTGTCAAAGTGCAGCTCAGAAAAATACAAGTTTAAGAGTTGTGGGGACGGCGGAAAATAGACTAGCAAACGTACCCAAACAAAAGAACAATTCTTGGCTGCAAAGTCAACCAAATCCAGGTTGCGAGGTCGAACCAGGGCGTGTCCCTGCAAATAAATTACATTTTTAAATTTTTAAAGAAAGGAAGGGGGAAAAAAAGGGGAGCGGGGGCGGGGGGGCCGTCGAGTGGGCGGCATGAACATACCTGTGTGCACAGAAAAGATCTCTCTCGTGTGTCGTACGTCCGCGTTCGCATAGGTCGACCAGCTCCGGAAAAATCAACGGAGTGTGGGGAGAGCCCGCGTCTGCCCTGCTTAAAAAGATGAAGGCGCGCATGCGCGCAGGGGCGGCACTGATCCGTGGCGTGTTGCGGAAAAGGCGCATGCGTGGATAAACAGTGACCGTGCCAAGGGGGGAGGGGCCCCATTGGTGAAGAAAAAGGGGGGGTGTGTGTGTTGATTGAAGGAAGGGGAGGAAAGTCGGGGGTCGAGGCAAGGATTTGGTGCGCCTCTCAAGGAAAGGTTAAATAGGAGGGGTATACAAGTCACAAATGAAAATACAACAGAACACTAGAGTGGAGATTCAGAAAAAACGCCACGCAGCATGTGAAAACATTTTTTTGGCGAAATAGACAGAAAAAGAACCTCATACTGTAGTACAAAGAGTATTAGAGTCGCGGATCCAAAAATGTAAACAAAACAACACACCTGGGTGGAAGTTCAGAAAACACGCCACCAAGGATATAAAAATTGGGGCATGATGGACAGACACAGAAGCTAAATTTGCGTGAAAGCATTGCAGTACTATAAAGGTCCTAGATCAGATGTCAAGTCCTTCGTTAAGACCAGTAAGGTGGCAACCAGTACGGATAATCCATCGCTGCTCTCTTTCATGCAGTCGTACTTCCAAGTCAGCTTCAGTTCTTCCTGCGACCTTCTCAATAATTGTCCATCGCATATCTTCAAAACTGTGTGCATACTGGATACAATGCTGCACAAGGGGTTCGGTTTCAACTTTGTTTTTTATGCAGCTGCGATGTTCTGTGAGACGTTCACGGATCTTCCTCTTAGTTTTGCCGATGTAAATGAGATTACATGGGCATCTGATAACATACACTACTCCAGATGTATTACAGTTAGTCAAACACCTTTGTTCCCAATTCGTTGTCAAGCCCAAGTCAATGGATTTTGAACGAGTGGTTGTCCTGCAGAAGGTACACTTACGTCCTCCACATGGGGAATGGCCCAAAACAGGGGGGAGGCGAAGCATATCTCTCAGCGGTGTATTAGTGGCCGTTGTGGTTTTTGCCAAGGTACTGCGAATAACAAAGTTCTTGATGTTTTTGCTACGCTTGTATGCAAATAAAGGGCGTTGAAAATGACTCTTGCCCATATTCAGCACATGCCAGTGCTTCCTGATGATTTTCTGTATTGCAAAGGAAGCACTGGAATATGTGGTTACCATAACCAATCTTTCCATCTTGGGCTTGACAACTCTTGGTATCAGGGTGAGATCTCTATTGAAATAACGTGCTCTTTTAAGAGAACGTTTCACCAGGCCTGGTGGGTACCCTCTAGCGACCAATTTTGCAGACAACAAATCTGCCTCTGTTACAAAATCTTTGACATTCGTGCAGTTCCTCCTGATTCGCAGAAATTGGCCAAAAGGGAGATTTCTTTTTACATGTGGAGGGTGAAAGCTTGAGAAGTGTAAGCCGGCATTTTTGTCTGTGGGTTTCTTGTGCAGTGTTGTTTTTAGTCTACCTTCATCATGTACAATTCTCAAGTCTAAAAATGACAAACAAGACTGACTCTTTTCCATAGTGAACCTTAAGTGGGGATCACATCCGTTTATCCATTCATGGAAGCTGTTGATCTCCACTTCAGAGCCGTTCCACACGATGAGAATATCATCTATGTATCTCTGCCACTCCAGGATACTACTCTGAAAGGGATTGGTGTCGTTGAATATGTACTTAGTTTCAAAGTTATCAACATATAAATTGGCCAGGGTGGGACCGAACGTGGTTCCCATTGCGGTCCCGCCAATCTGCTCATAGATTTGTCCATTGAAAGAAAAATAATTCTTAGTCAGCGCGGTTCTAGTGGCCCACATAATGAATTCGTCGGGGACAGATAAATTTTCAGTTCGGGTGCTAAGAATCTGTTCAACTACCTCCAATGTGGCAAGCTGGGGGATGCTTGTGTAAAGCGACTCGATATCCATGGAGATCAACCACTGGTCCATATTGTTAAACGGTAAATCTTCAAACATATTAATAATCGATGTGCTGTTAAGTGTGAAAGATTTCATTTTCGCGACAAATGGTTTTAGAAATGCATCGGCGTACTGTGAAAGTGGTTCCAGTACAGAACCTATCCCTGATACGATGGGCCTACCGGGTGGATTGGTCTGATTTTTATGGATTTTGGGGAGGGTGTAGAGTACAGGACATCTTGGGTTCTTCGGTGTGAGGAAAGCAAATTCTTGTTTGCTTATCCATCCTGCGTCAAGCGCTCTCTGTGCCTCCCTGGCTATCTCAGCCGATAAATCTGCCCCTGGGTCAGTTTTTATTTTTCTGTAACTCTGGGGGTTGGCCAGCTGTCGATTAACCTCACTGATGTAATCAGTTTTGTCCTGAATGACGATGGCACCCCCTTTGTCTGCACTCTTGATAACTATCTCAGGTTTTTTACCAAGGGCACGAAGGGCTTCCCTCTCTTCACTAGACATATTGTAGTGTACTTTTAATTCCGCGGGTTTAAGTGTGTTGATGTCCCTCAGGACGGCTTTCTCGAATGTAATGCTTTCTGGCGTGTTCCTACTATAGGGGGGGTGAAAAGTCGATGGTTGACGTAGCCCTGTGATGTTTCCGCTATCAAACTCATTACTGTCCTCAAAATACTGTTTGAGCCTTATTTTACGCATAAGGGCTTTAAACTCATTGAGAAAGGTAAAAGTATCATACGGATTGGTAGGGACGAAACCTAGGCCTTTATTAAGTACTTTCTCTTCTACAGGACTAAGAGTGGTTGAAGAAATATTGTGTATCAAGGTTTTACTACTTATCTGAATGGTAGACCGCTCCGTGTCAAGCTCGTCCCTTCCTGTTGCCATGAGCTCCCCTCCTGTGGCCATGTATTCTCGTCCTCGTCCGGGCCCTGTTCTAAAAAAGTCACGTGGCGTTGGGATGCCGGTGTAAACCATGAGGGCAAGGAGTATTGTGGCAAGGTAGACATGGGAGCCGGGGGTTGTTGGTGAGGGTTCTGTTGAGGGTTTTGTTGTGGGTTTTGTTGAGGGTTTTGACCTTGGGGGTACCACGGGTTCCAGGGCTGCCGCCATGGTTGGGGACGACCGCGACCGCGTCTTCCTCTACCCCTGCGGTAATTAGGCCACTGATACCCACCCCGGTTGGCACTGTTATCACTGTCACTACTGGTATCACTGTAGTTTGAGTGCGTTTGGAACCTGTTGTTAGCTTGTCTTGAGTTCCTAGTCTGGCGTAACCTTTTGTTCTCCTGGTACTCAGTAGTGATGTAGGGAAAAGCTTGTTCGTGTTTAAAATGATGTATGTCTTTTTTCAATTTATTGATTTTCTCAGCCAATAAATATTCTTTAAATTCTTTCGTTTCTTTTTCAAGTAACTCGAGGCGTTTTTTTAATTCGGCTGAACTAAGTGTCTCTTTCTCAGTGGCTAGTTTCTTTTTGATTTCTGCTTCTAATTCCTTTGAGACGATACATGCAGTGTCTATTATTAGGACAAGCCACTCTCTTCCGCACTTATTGGCTATCTCGCTCCACACGCGCAAGAACTCTGGTCTATCTAAAAACAGTCTAGGTTCATTAGTAACTATGAGACCATTTGGAAGGACCTTGCTACGAAGATACTCTATCATGAGAGTCTCGTGGCTTTCAGTGCGGATAAAACGTTTGTACAACTGTAGTAATTCATCAGAATCAGGAATTTGTGGGTTACCCTCTAGTGTAAATATACTAGTGCGTTTCAGAAGCTCCTTTATGTGAGCTTCTAGTCTATCTGAAGTTGTTTCTGCTTCAGACATAATAGGGAAAGATACTTCACCAGAAAAACTTTTTTAATCAAAAACCTAACCGCCCAGAAGGCGGAAGTACCATAAACACGAAAAGGTACTGAACTGCAAATGCAGGAACATGCAGTCTAAGTATTCACTACCACAGAAGAACCTGCAGGAGTACTAAATCAGTGGTCTGAATTGATCAACAGTCTGATACACTAATGAAAATCAAAGACTGGAATTTTAGAACATCATAACAAATTGCTTTATTCAATGGCTCAATAGTAGGCCAACTCATCTAAGAAACATTTTCAAAACAAACATGTAAAAAGCCAATTTTAACGCCAGTTTTGTCACTCAAGAGCTGGCAAAGGCTTATACCTGTACTAATGGTTCACAGATAGACCAAGAGTACACAGCGAGTCTTCCAGCAGACTCGTTGTTACTAACAACAGAATTAGTGACACAACAACCCGTACCGTGAACGCTAAAAACAATTAAAAACAATTAAAAAACATTGCTTCAACTCCAACATGTTTCAGCCATACGCTAATGACTTTATGGCTTTCTACGGGGAGAAAAAACGGCTGGGTTGTGGCTGGAAAAAAGAGAGAGAAGGGAACATACTAGTTCATACCATTGTTTATACTCCAAAGGAGGTTAAAAGTAGACTGAATTCGAATATATTAAAGAACACAAATCCAATTACATGGCAATCGTTCAAGTAAATGAAGTCAAATGTGGAACTAGCTGGAACGGATGGTAAAAGTGACGTAAAGTTCCTGAGTCAACAGCGCTACAAGTGTAGTTATGGGAGCGGCGTGTAGTAAACAAATGACGTAGAGGGGGAGCTCCACAATTATGGAGGTGCCAGAGTCAACAGCGCTACAAGTGTAGAAATGAGAGCGGCGCATAAAGGGGGCCAAATGGATAAGCCGCCATAGAGTACTAGCTAAAAAGGAACTGGTGCGTGACTCGTTAAATAATCACGTAACTTAAGGAGAGTGCTGTGGTGAGCCATGGTGGCGCCGCTGGTGGAATGAGTAGCGAAAAAACTATTTGCCGCCGTGGAATGGTAAAAGGGGAAAACATACCTATACTGGAAAGAAGTTCCTGGCAGCAATGTCAAGCACAGGGCATGTCCCTACAAAACGAACATAACGGTCAGCAGGGGAGTGAAGGAAAACACAAAAAAAGGGGAAAAAACACAAAGGAGGGGGGCCGTCGTGAAGGCGGCAGGGACATACCTGTGTCAGCGGGCCAAGTTCAAAATCGAGGCAAACGTCCGTGGTCGCATAAGTGGACCAGCTCCGCAACAGTCAGAAGGAGTGTGGGAAGCCCGCGTCTGCCCTGCCTTTAAAGAAAAGAAAGCGCATGCGCGCATGGGCAAGCGGTCCAGAGAGGGCGCATGCGTGGTCGAAAAAAGGCCGCACCGATAGGGGAGAGAGGCGGGTAACGAGGGCAGGGACTTGTGGACCGATGAAGAGGTGAAAAAGGCGGACATAGAGCATGTGAGCTACCACAGTACAACTGGCGTCAAGTATTAGGACTACAAGCAAAATGAGTAAACCTCAGGAGTCAGCCACGAAGCATATGAACAAATGTAGCATAAAATGTAGTGTGATGGACAAAACATAAGCTCATCAGGTTGTTAGAAATGATGGACAAAACATAATTTATGCACCAGGGGTTCATAAATGTAGCATAAAATGTAGTGTGATGGACAAAACATAAGCTCATCAGGTTGTTAGAAATGATGGACAAAACATAAGCTCATCAGGTTGTTAGAAATGATAATGCAAGAGTATATAGGTCCCAAATCAGAGATCAAGTCCTTCGTTGAGACCAGTAAGGTGACAGCCTGTACGGATGATCCATCGCTGCTCTCTTTCGTGCAATCGTGATTCCAAATCAGTTTCAGTTCTTCCTAAGACCTTCTCAATAATTGTCCAACGCATATCTTCAAAACTGTGTCCATGCTGGATACAATGCTGCACCAGGGGTTCAGTTTCAACTTTGTTTTTTATGCAACTGCGGTGTTCTGTGAGACGTTCGCGGATCTTCCTCTTAGTTTTACCGATGTACATGAGATTACACGGACATTTAATAACATACACCACTCCTGATGTATTGCAATTAGTCAGACACCTTTGTTCCCAATTGGTGGTCAAGCCCAAGTCTATGGATTTAGACCGAGTAGTTGTTCTGCAGAAGGTGCACTTACGTGCTCCACAGGGGGAATGGCCCACTATGGGGGGGAGGCGAAGCATATCTCGTACAGTAGTTACAGGTTTTTCCACGGTGCTACGAACCACAAAATTCTTAATGTTTTTACTGCGCTTATATGCGAATAAAGGGCGTTGAAAGTGACTTTTACCCATATTTAGCACATGCCAGTGCCTCCTGATAACTTTTTGTATTGCAAAGGAAGCACTGGAAAATGTGGTTACCATAACCAATCTATCCATTTTGGGCTTGGCCACCTTTGGTATCAGGGTGAGATCCCTATTAAAATAACGTGCTCTTTTACAAGAACGTTTCACAAGGCCTGGCGGATACCCTCTAGCGACCAATTTTGCAGACAGTAACTCCGCTTCTGTTACAAAATCTTTAACATTCGTACAGTTTCTCCTGATTCTCAGAAACTGGCCAAAAGGAAGATTTCTTTTCACATGTGGTGGGTGGAAACTTGAAAAATGCAGGCCAGCATTCCTATCAGTCGGTTTTTTATGAAGTGTTATCTTCAACCTGCCTTCATCATGTGCAATCTTCAAGTCTAGAAATGACAAACAGGACTGACTTTTCTCCATGGTGAACCTCAAATGGGGATCACATCCGTTTACCCATTCATGGAAGCGGTTGATCTCCATTTCTGAGCCATGCCACACGATGAAAATATCATCTATGTACCTTTGCCATTCGATGATATTACTCTGAAAGGGATTGCCGTTGTCAAAGATGTATTTAGTTTCAAAGTTATCCACATACAAATTGGCCAGGGTGGGACCAAAAGTGGTACCCATCGCGGTCCCGCCTATTTGCTCATAGATTTGTCCATTGAATGAAAAATAATTCCTAGTGAGCGCAATTCTAGTAGCCCACATGATGAATTCATTAGGGACAGACAAATTTTCAGTGCGGGTGCTGAGGATCTGTTCAACTACTTCCAGTGTAGCAAGTTGGGGAATACTAGTATAAAGCGACTCAATGTCCATGGAGATCAACCACTGGTCCGTGTTGTTAAACGGTAAATCTTCAAACATATTGATGATGGACGTACTGTTAAGTGTAAAGGATTTCATTTTTGGAACGAACGGTTTAAGAAATGCATCGGCATACTGTGAAAGAGGCTCCAGTACAGAACCTATCCCAGATACGATGGGCCTACCAGGGGGATTTATCTGATTTTTGTGGATTTTAGGGAGGGTATAAAGTACAGGGCATCTAGGATCTTTAGGTGTCAGGAAAGCAAACTCCTGTTTGCTTATCCATCCGGCATCTAACGCTTTCTGTGCCTCCCTGGCTATCTCAGCCGATAAATCTTTTCCTGGGTCAGTTTTTATCTTCCTGTAGCTCCGGGGGTCTGCCAACTGTCGATCCACCTCACTGATGTAATTGGTTTTATCTTGGATGACGATGGCTCCTCCTTTATCTGCGCTCTTAATAACTATCTCGGGATTTTTGCCAAGTGCACGAAGGGCTTCTCTCTCCTCGATAGACATATTATAGTGTACCTTTAATTCAGATGGTTTCAATATGTTGATATCCCTCAGAACCGCTTTCTCAAACGTAATACTTTCAGGTGTGTTTTTACTGTAGGGAGGGTGAAAAGTGGATGGTTGACGTAGCCCTGTAATGTTACCACTATCAAACTCGTTAGTGTCCTCAAAAAACTGTTTGAGCCTTATTTTTCGCATAAGGGCTTTAAACTCATAGAGAAAGGTATAAGTATCAAAGGGGTTAGTGGGGACAAAACCTAAGCCTTTGTTAAGTACCTTCTCTTCTACAGGACTAAGAATGGTAGAAGAAATGTTATGTATTAGGGATTTATTGATTATCTGAACGGTAGACCGCTCCGTGTTAGGCTCGCCCCTTCCAATTGCCATGAGCCTCGTTTTTGAAATTAGCCCGCCGACTCAGGTATGTCCCTGCCGCCTTCATGACGGCCCCCCTCCTTTTTGTTTTTGTTTTTGTTTTGTGTTGTTGGTGTTTTCCTTTACTCCCCTGCTGACTGCTACATTCGTTTTGTAGGGACTTGCCCTGCGTCTGATATTGCTGCCAGGAACTTTACTCCTGTATAGGTATGTTTTACCTTCTACCACCCCACGGTGGCAAAAAAAGAAAAATAATTCCACTAGCGGCGCCACAGCACTCGCCCCACGTTACGTGAATATGCAATGAGTCACGCACCGGTTTAGCTAGTACTCCACGGCGGCTCACCCTGTATGCGCCGCTCTCACTTGTACACTTGTAGCGTTTCTTGACTCTGGCCCCTGCACGCCACTTGACTACGCCGCTCCTATAATTACCCATGTTGCTTTGTCGACTCAGGCACCTTCACAGGAGCAGAACTCCATGTCATTGTTACCTACCGTTCCAGTTAGCTCCACATTGAACTCTATTTATTTGAACGATTGCCATTTAATTGGTTTTGTGGTCTCCAGTATATTTGGTTTCAGTCCACTTTTAACCTCTTTGGTGTATAAACAATGGTTTGAATTAGTATGTTCCTTTTTCTTCTCTCCCTTCTCTTTCCAGCCACAACCCAGCCGTTTTTCTCCCCGTAGAAAGCCATAAAGCCATTAGTGTATGGCTGAAACATGTTGGAGTTGAAGCAATGTTTTTTTAATTGTTTTTAATTGTTTTTAGTATTTACGGTATGGGTTGTTCTATCAGTGAATCTGTTAATAGTAACAACGAGTCCGCTGGAAGACTCGCTGGGTACTCTTGGTCTAATTTTGAACCATCAGTACAAGGAATAAACCTTTGCCAGCTCTTGAATGTTAAAACTGGCGTCGTAAGTGGTATATATATGTGTGTTTTGAATATGTTTTCTTAGATGAGTTGGCCTATCATTGAGCCATTGAATAAATCAGTTGAGATGTTTTTCTAAAGTTCCAGTCTTTGACTATTTTGTATCAGACTGTTGATGAACTGAGACAATCAATCAAGTATTTCTGCAGGTTCTTCTGTGTTAGTGGATGCTTAAACTGCATGTTCCTGTGTTTGCAGTTCAGTACCTTCTTGTGTTTATGGTACTTCCGCCTTCTGGGCGGTTAGGTTTCTGTACATAATTCTTGTTTGGTGAAGTTTATCTCTCTCGATTATGTCTGAAACAGAAACAACTTCTGACAGACTTGAGGCTCACATAAAGGAGCTTCTTAAACGTACTAGTGTATTTACACTGGAGGGAAACTCGTCTATCCCTGATTCTGATGAACTACTACAGTTGTATAAACGTTTTATTCGCACTGAAAGCCACGAGACTCTTATGATAGAGTATCTTCGTAGCAAGGTCCTTCCTAGTGGTCTCATAGTTACTAATGAACCTAGACTTTTTCTGGATAGACCTGAGTTTCTGCGCATATGGAGCGAGATTGCTAACAAGTGTGGAAGAGAGTGGCTTGTTTTAATAATTGATACTGCATGCATTGTTTCCAAGGAATTAGAAGCAGAAATTAAAAAGAAACTAGCCACTGAGAAAGAGGCTCTTAATTCAGCCGATCTAAAAAAACGCCTTGAGTTACTTGAAAAAGAAACAAAAGAATTCAAAGAATATTTACTGGCAGAGAAAATCAATAAATTAAAGAAAGATATACATTTTTTTAAACACGAACAAGCTTTCCCTTATATCACTACTGAATATCAGGACAGCAAAAGGCTACGCCAGGCTAGGAACTCTAGACAAATTAACAACAGGTTCCAAACACACTCAAATTATAGTGATACCAGTAGTGACAGCGATAACGGTACAAACCAGGGTGGATACCAGTGGTCTAATTACCGCAGAGGAAGAGGGAGACGCGGACGCGGTCGTCCCCAACCATGGCGGCAGCCCCCATGGAACTCCTGGTACCCCCGTGGTCAGAACCCTCAACAAA
>JASBQK010941067.1:0-10572 GCA_030264995.1 Desmognathus ocoee | reverse complement strand
GAAGCTACTTTGGAGTTCCATGACCTTATAAAAAAAACTTGGACGATGGCCTCATACTTCTACATTAGAAAGGAACTCCTGAGTGTTGTGGGGTGTAGTGTTGTGACCGCGGAGTGAGGACACCACCGTTCGATGACACAGCCTTTACTCTAGTGTCCACAGGGACCTGAAGATTTTTTTTTCTAAAAATGGGCGGAACAGAGGGGCCGAAGGCCCCAAATACCATGCCAATGATTTCTTATTTTTAAAAAAATTCTGGGACCTCAAAGAAAGGGGGTCCCAGGCAGTGTCCTGGACGCCCGGGTCACAACGTAGTTATGTACTATCCTTATAATTTACAGTAGGGCGTTCTTCAACAACCTCAGTCTTACTTATCCCTCCTCCCGCTTACCCAAAGGGCCCTGATTGTGGTGTCTAACCATCATCTCCTCTTCCAGGCAGTGGTTCCAGGTGTCCCAGAAGACTCAATTTGTTTGGATGACCTCCCAGAAGAGCTTGTTGTCCAGGAACTATTCTCTTCTGTCCTGGGGGAGATCCGCGATGAGGTTAACCTCCCACTTGCAGTCCTGAGTCAGCCAGTCCTTCTGGGTATCGCTCGAAACACCACCAGTGCCGGCAGGGCCAGTGCCGAGTTCTATATCAGGTGCAGTCTGAGTGCAGAGCAGGTGCGGCAGTGCTACCAGATTGGAGGACCAGAAGCACAGGAGTCCACCTCCATTGTCTTTGTCAAGCGACAGGATGTCCTGCAGCTGGAAGAAAACTGAGACTTCTGGAAGGAGCTATGCCCCTCAGCAAAAGGTGCTGTCATGCTGTATGCGCTCCTGCCAGGTCGATGACTCAGTCGCAGACAACCAGAGGCTGTTGCTTTCTGCATCAAGGCTAGACTGTAACCAAAGCTCTCCTTCCCCACCAATGTGCATCATTCTGCCTAAAGAAGTGGATCCCTCTGAACATCCTTACCTGGGCCATCGAAGAGCTAAAAAGCAGCACTCTATGGTGGTGTTGGTGCAACAAAAGGAGCCATCTCGGATCGTCGTACAATCAAAGGATGTACCTCCTTGGATGGGGCATTAGGGTTTGACTCCAGGACTTTGAATTATTGGATTCAAGTGACCTCTATTGGACTCTGCATGGCCTGAACTAGTGGTAGCTTTTTGGAGTTTGAAAGAGGGGTCTGCTTCCTGGAGCACACAGCTGACAAATTCCTCCATGCAAAAGGGAACATCTAGGACTACACAATTTTTTTCGAAAGCATGGTTTTCGACATGGGACTCAGGGAAATAAGGTCAGATGGCAGATTTCAGTAGTGTAGGTGAAGGACTCTGGGTTAGTGTGACCAGTCGTCGTAAGGGCCCAACTTCCCACAGGATACCTAGAGGACTACTTTTAGAAAAAGTCCCTGCATGATCATCTCGTGTAGCCCTGAAAATAGTATGAATGTGTATTCTGTAACACTCCTCTGATGGTAAAGTCAGGAGCAAGAATTGCAAAAGGTCGTCACATAGGGACTTCAGTTGTGCCAAGATCTTTGTTGGCCTTCAGGTCGAAGGGCTTTAAAGTTGGGAAGGTGATGGATGATTTGACTAGGCCTTATGCAGCAAATGATCCGGTCTATTATGCCTAGCTGCCCCTATTTGCATATATCATTGGATCACTAACTACTCTGGAAACTCACACTTGTGTCCAAATTCCTTAAGTACTCGCTGGCTCTGGTATATCCAAAGTGGTCACTCTTTTGTCATTTATTTGTAATAATAAACTTTATTTAGCGTAACGTCTAGCAATTGCCTTCAGGATTCATCAAAATAGGCAAAAAATTCAAACAAAAAAACTGTCTTTTCAAAAAAAAGCTGATCATATAAAGATAGCAATAGGGGGACTGAAACCGGAGTCTTTGCTGATGTCGCAGGGCAGAGTTCTTGGTCAGCCTAATTCATTCACATGGCTTGCTGTATGCCCAACGGGGCCCAAGCTCAGCTATCACTACTTTAGCTCTCTGCATTCGCCTTCAAAACTTACACAGAGCTGTCATTTGTCATTCGTTTGAAAAATGCTGCGTTTTACAGTAATTACACTTTTGTTTCAAGTTTGTTTATTACTTTTTTACACAAAATACAAAACACAGAGCATGTCAATTCAAAATTCTTATGATCAGTTACATATATCTTCAGATCCTTTTAACATTCTATATTGTCTTTTTTCCATTGGGGCGCTACTCTTATGAAAAGTCACAGATTACCAAAAGCCACAGATCCGCTATCAGATTCAACAAGGCACCATTCCAACATCAATGTTCCTTTGATATTGACAAGACAAAAAGGTCTCATTTTTAAACTACCATGTTCCTGAACTTCAGAAATAGTCTGGGTTCGTCTCTTATTACTTAAATCAACTTATTTCAACTTTAACCTCAACAACTTAGTGGTGTTATTACATTCTTATTCCATTCTTATCTTCTATATCTACAATGGGGCTCTGGGGGAGGGGGGGCAAGGCAACAGATTCAGCCCTTCAACATTTTCACAGTTTCTCACTTAAACATCTCTTCTCCTGTTATAAGCTTTTACAGGTCATCCTCTCTTCATACAATTCAAATAGTACAGGTATTAGAGTCGCAACATATTATACAGGTGTTTGGGTACAATATGTTTTAGACAACTTTTTTCGATATAATGAACAAAGGGTGCCCATACTTCCCAGAAGGTTTCTGAGCTTCCGTGAATCGCTTTCGTAATATTTTCCATGGCCATAACATGCCAGATTTTCTCGTACCAGGCATTGATCGTTGGAGCCGTTGGAGCTTTCCATTGTAGTGCTATCAACATTCGGGCTGCAGTTAGCAAGTGTGTAATTAGCCTCCCTCTCGGTGACGCTAAAGGATATATTTTATCTACCGGCTTCCCCAGAAGGAAGATTCCCGGGTCCCAGGGGAATTTTGCCTCGCATATTACGGAGATCTCACTCTGAATCTTAACCCAGAATTGTGTTATTATCGGGCAGCTCCACCACATGTGAAAATATGTCCCCTGCTCCGCACAGCCTCTCCAGCAGACCCCTCTTACATTCTTGTAAGCCTTGCTTAATTTCACAGGATCCAAGTACCATCTACTAATCACTTTATAAGTATTTTCCGCTTGCTGAGTGCATATAGAAGCTGACTTAGCCCTTCTCCAGATCTGTGCCCAAGATTTCTCTGTGTACTTCACACCCAGATCAATTTCCCATTCTTTTTGTATTCTATGTTCACTTAATGGATCTGCTGCTACCAGAAGGTTATATATGGCAGAAATTAGTCCGCTACTTACATTGGCGGAATATAAGATGGATTCAAAGTCTGTTTTTTTCCGTGTTGCCCCCTCTTTGTTCATGGGGTGAGTTACCCAGTGTCTAATCTGAGTATAGTGGAAGGCCTCTTCTCTCGGTAGGTTAAAATCAACTAGACATTCATCTAAGGTTTTTATCTTTCCCTGTTTGAACATATCTGTCATTAACCTACATCCTCCTTTGTACCAATTATGAAACTCGCCCTTGTCGTGTGCTGGAGGGAACTGAGGGTTGTGGCTAATTGGGGTGAAGGGGGAGGGAAAAGATGTGAGTCGATATTTCAGGGCACTGTATTTCCAGGCTTGCAGTATACCCGCTGTGCCTATATCAAGTTTCAAGTTCTGTTATCTGTGTTCAGGAGCTAGCCAAGCCTGATGTCCTATATATCCATGCACAAGCGACTCTGCGATTTGCACCCAAGGTTTGTTTGATTCTGTTCTGGTCCAATCCCATACGGCCGTCAATTGGGAGGCTAAGTAATATTTGGTAATATCCGGTACTCCCAAACCCCCTTTATGTCTGGGTAGAAATAGATATTTTTTGTTCAGCCTTGCTTTCTTCCCATTCCAGATAAAAGCTTGTATTTTGGCCTGGAGATCTTTCAATTTTTTCATTGGGATCGCTAGTGGCAGAGTTTGAAAGTAATACAAAAGTCTAGGGAGGATATTCATCTTAATTGCCGCTATCCGTCCAAACCAGGAAACTATCAATTTGTCCCACTTTTTCAGATCTAGTTCTATTGCTCGAAAAAGCCCCGGATAGTTTTTTTCATAGATCTCATTTGGTTTGCGTGCAAGGTAAATTCCCAGATATTTTAATTTTGAACGGGTGATTTGGAAGGGGGAATTAGCCTCTATGTATGAGTTCTCATTACTTGAAACCGAAAGGGGCATCAGTTCTGATTTACTCATATTTACCTTGAAGCCTGAGATTTCAGAGAACTTCTCCAGTTCTTCTTTGAGTTTAGGTATCGTCTTAGAGGGATGTGACAGCGAGAGAATTATATCGTCTGCGAACAGACTTAATTTGTGAGTGTTATGGCCAATAACTATTCCTCGTATTTCCCTGTTTGCCCTGATATGAGCTGCAAAGGGTTCAATACTCAGGGCAAAAAGGAGAGGCGACAACGGGCACCCTTGTCTTGTGCCTCTGGACAGGGTGATGGATTCCGTCAGTTCCCCGTTTATTAAGGTCCTCCCTCTGGGTGCAATATAATTATTTTTAATCATTTGTATAAAGTTCGGGCCTATTCCTACATTTTCCAGCACTTTAAAAATCATTTTCCATTCCACCCTGTCGAAGGCCTTCTCTGCGTCGAGTGACACCAAGAAGGCTTCCTTCGCCCCTCTATGGGCCTTTTCTATTAGGTGCAAAAGTCTTCTCGTGTTGTCCGCTGTTTTCCTCTCGTTGATAAATCCCGCCTGATCTGGGTTTACTAATATTTGCATCACCGTGCCCAGTCGCATGGCAAGAATTTTCGTGTATAATTTGGAGTCTAAATTTAATAATGCAATTGGCCTATAAGAAGAGCACAACTCTGGGGGTTTCCCTGACTTGGGTATCAATGTGATTGTCGCCTCTTGCATGGAGTTTGTTATCGACTCTTGTTCTTGAAAGGAATTGAACAGCTCGGTAAGGTGGGGTGTCAATATGGACTTAAATTTTTTGTAAAAGGAACCTGTTAGTCCGTCTGGGCCTGGTGTTTTGTTTGGCTTCAGTAGCTTTATTGCCAGCGACACTTCTTCCTCTTGAATTGGAGTCTCTAACCATTCTCTAGTTTCTGCCTGAATCTTGGGGAGGGCTGCCTCTGCAACATATTCGTCTAATTTCTCTAGGCTTGTCTGTTGTCTAGTGTACAACGTCTGGTAAAAATCTCGGAATTCTTTTTTCTTATCTGTTTGGGTTGTGGCCCATGTCCCCCTCGCAGTACGTATTGCTGGGATCTTCCTGCTGGCCTCCTGTTCCCTCAGCCTTCTAGCTAAAATTTTGTCGGCTTTATCCCCCTTTTCATAATATGTTTGACGCAATCTCAACAAGGCCAGGTGCGTTTTGTTATTTTGGTGTAGATTCAGCGCCCCTCTCGCCGCCTGCCAGCTACGAAAGGCTCGCCGTCCCCCTGTTTCCCTGTAGCATTTTTCTGTTGCTATTAGGGTCTCTTTAAGGTCCTCTAGGATTTTAGCCCTCATCTTCCTGTCGGCTGCCGATAGCGTGATGCACTCACCTCTTAGGGTTACCTTAAACGCATCCCACACCCAACCCATATGCGAGGCTGTACCTTTGTTTCTATCAAAAAAATCAGATATGAAGGTTCTCAGGGATTCAGACGTCACCACGTCTTTCAGCAGGTAGTCATTGAACCTCCAGTTACCCCTTTGTCTTCTTAGCCAGTTAGGATGCCATTCCACTAGCACAGGGGCGTGGTCTGAGTACGCAATATTGCCTATTTGTACTTCCTTTACTTTATTCAGGAGATCGTCAGATATTAAGATATAATCTATTCTAGAGTATGTGCGGTGGACATGGGAAAAGAAGGTAAAGTCCTTCTCCTCTGGATTACGCTCTCGCCATATATCCCGAAGCCCCATTCTGTGTATTTCTTCTTTAAGTGCTTTTGTGAGGCACTGGACTGGACTCAGTGTACTGTGTGATTTATCCAGCTGGGGGTCCCATACCATGTTGAAGTCTCCTCCTACAATTACCCTCCCCTCTCTTACCTCGTCTAATTTTAATAGAAATTCTCGCAAGAAGTTCAACTGTCCCTGGTTCGGGCTATATATAGAGGCCAGTGTAACTGTCTCTCCATCCATACTCCCCAAAACAATTATATATCTCCCCTCTTTATCCTTAACTTGCTTTTTGAGCACAAAATTCATTTGTTTGCTAATTAAGATTGCGACTCCTGCCCTTTTACCCTTGGAAGACGAATAGTATTGATCAGTATATTTGGGGTGTTTCATCAGCCGTATGTCTGCTTGTAAGAGATGGGTTTCCTGGAGGAGTGCCACGCTAATATTATCATCCTTCAATTCTTTAAAAAGCCTTTTCCTTTTGAGTGGGGAATTAATTCCCTTTACATTATATGTCAACAGATGCATCCAAACTAGTCACACATATATCTAGATCAGTTTCCCCTCTCTCCTCTTCCTCCAAGATCTCAGCTCTCATCATCACCTCCACAACCCCCATCCCCACACCCCCCGTCCATGTCACATTTCGCATAATTTTCGTCATTTGTAACCACCACTTAACAAACAAAAATAAATTCCCAACAAATTTAACAACATAACAAATAACATTTTCCACCCTGTCAGGGGAGTCACCACCCTTTATGGTGTAGCAACTCGCTCCCCTGGTCAGGGAGCATAGGAACCGGGCCAGAGAACCTCTGGCTCGCCGACAGACCACCTCCACCTCCCTCCGGGAACCATCTGTAATATTTATCTCGGAATTCTTACAGTTCACCGCATTTTTCACGTTCGCACACTCAGTATTAAGGGAGAGTACTCTCCCGGTCTTTGTTTAATATTACTGTGGAAGAGACTAGCACCATCTGTTGTTGCGGCGCAGAGTGTCAGGGTACTTCCAGCGACAGTTCTCTCGCTCTTGGATTGTCTCCCCCTTCATTACGTTTCCTCCCTTCTCTTGGACGCCTTTGATTTTTGGGTTGCACCAGTGTCCAGGGCCATGGTGAGGGTCCTTCAAATAGTACTCTATCTTCTTTGTCCGTTTGTTGAACAGGGCAACCCATGATTTGTTCCATTTCCTCCACTGATGTGATGTGATATTCTTTTTTCTGCCATTGGAATCCCAGTCCAAAGGGAAAGGTCCACCTATATTTAATATCTCTCTTGCGAAGCTCCTCAGTCACAGGTTTTAGTTTCGCCCTACGTAGGAGAGTAGATGGCGCTATATCCTGGTAAATTTGGAACGTGTGCTCATTCCATTTCACATTGCTGGAGCCTACGTCTCATGACGCTTTCAGGATCTTTTCTTTTAGTTTGAAATTCGCGAATTTCACCAGAATGTCTCTAGGGCTGCCTCTCGCGTTTTGTTTAGGCGGTCCCACTCTGTGGACTCGTACATATCTATATTCTGGAGGTGCTGTGTTAGTGGCGACGGCCATGAACATCTTCGTCACTGTGCCCTCCAGATCAGACCCCTCCACTCCTTCTTCTAGTTGTTTGATTCTGAGCGTGTCACGACGCCCTCTATTTTCTAGGTCTTCACACTTCAAGTATAAGAAGTCGTTTTGACGCTTGAGGTCCCAGATATCTTCGGCCAGTAGTTTGGCGCTTTGAGCATGTTGTGTCGACCCCGCCTCTACCTCGTTCACTCTTTCCCCCAAGTCATCAATTTGTCGCTGCGTCGTGCTCTGTGCAGAAGATATCTCATTTCTTATTTTAGTCAGCTCAGATGACATCATCTCTCCTATATCTTTCTTCAATGTTGCCAGGCATGTTTCCAGGTCGGATTTCGTAAGAGGAAGTCCCTCTGCCATATCCTCAGCAGTGTAAGTAGTCTGGCGCGTCTTTGGACCTTTTTCTTGATGCCCCCCTTTCTTGGTCTTATGTTGCCCCCCCGGCATCTAGAGTGACCTCCTACCGCAGACTCCTTTTTGGTATTTTGTTCCAGCCTCTTGTTCTCACCCCACACCCTCTTTGTGCCTGAAGGTCCTCACCTCTTCCACATCCGCTCGTGCAGTAATTAAATGGCGCGACCAGCGACTTGTGATGCTGCAGTCAAGCGTTTGTTCATTTCGTATTGTAGTGTAGTGGGGGAGGGGAGGGGGAGGCCGGGTGGGTCTCCAACTCCTACAACAGACAAGTGGCGCGACCAACAGCCAGCAGTGCTGTGGTCAAGCGCGCATTCTGCTGTATCGCAGTGCTGTAGGGGGGGGAGGGGGAGGCAGGATGGGTCCCCAACTTCTGTAATAGAGCAGTGGCGCGACCAGCAGCCGGGAGTGCTGTGGTCAAGCGCGCATTTTGTTGTGCTGCAAAGACGTGTGGGGGGGGGGGGGTCCAGCCGTCCCGTCCCAGGCAGCTGAGAGGAGGGGGGGAGGGCGTCTGAGGTCCGATGCCCCTGCCCGACCGCCCCGCGTGCTGGGGGGACCTCTTGCTCACTCCGGTCGCTCAGGCCGCCAGCCACGTCCGTACGTCAGAACAACCGTACCGGCGGCTCCACAAAATGGCGGCCGGGGCCGCGTCCCAAGGATAGATCTCACGGGTGTGTGATTCACTCCCCACAGTCTCTGTGTCAGGGAGACCCCCTAGACCCGCATCGCCTCCACACTGCTCCTCTTCACCAATCTACTCATCCAGGGGGCGCAGTGCCCCTCCACTTTCACACTGCTTACTACACCGCCGTGGCCGGTCGCGATTTTCCCGGGCTTTTTTGTTTTAGGCCGTAGACACCGGATTCCTGCATCTTTCTGGGGCTTCTTGGTCTCTATTTGTGGACCCTCTCTTCCGACATCTTTTGTGTCCGTTTTTATGTTTGGGTGTCTAAATCATTGCGGCGTAATCTCGATGGATGCACCGGCGGGGGCAGGAGCTCTCTTTCAATGCGCCATCTTCCAGGCGCCCCCTAGTGGTCTCGGCATTTGATTTTAATGAGGTCGGCGATCGTGAGCCAGCCTAGGCTCCTTCGAGCCTCCGAAACATGATCCCTTCTCCGTAGGCCCACGACCAAGCGGACAGCCCTATTTTGGACCCTCTGCAGTCTGGCTAAGCCTTTCTCTGTCAGGCCAGTGTAAAAAGAATTACAGTAGTTAATCTTCGAGATAACTAGGGCCTGACAGAGTTTCGCCCGATGGTCCCTGGCGAGTAAAGGCAACAAGGGCACGAGGCCGTTCAGCTGATGATGTGCTGAGCGGGTAACTCGTGCCACATTGGCCTCTGATCCTCCAGACTGATGAAACCAGACACCCAGATCTCTGGCCCCCTCCACGGGAGATGGAGGGTTCCCGAAGGAGGTAGGCCAGGGGAGGGTGGGAGTGGGCTGAATGGAGGGGGGAGAGAAGATGACGACCTCGGTCTTGGCTTCATTTAATTTCAGCCAATTCCGGGTCATCCAGCTCCTCACCCCCTGTAGACAGTCCACTACAGCCAACCCTCCTGTGGACGATAGATGGAGATCGACCACAATCTGGGTGTCATCGGCATACATCTGACAACCCAGGCCAGAGTCCTCTAACAGGTCCGCTAACGGTCTCATATAGATGTTGAAAAAGAGTGGGGACAATGCTGACCCCTGCGGAACTCCGAATAGGACGGGTTTCTGGGTCGAGCATGTCCCCCCGAAGTGGACCCGTTGGGAGCGACCATGCAGGTAGGAGCGGCACCAGTCAAGGGCAGAACCCCCGACCCCCGCTACCAACTCTAGCCGCTCCAGGAGGACTCCATGGTCTATGGTGTCAAATGCAGCCGACAAGTCCAGGAGGATTAGTGTGACGGGGTGGGAGCGATCAAGTAGCTCCAGAATCTGCTCACAGATGTCAATCAGAGCAGATTCTGTGCCCCGTTGCGGCCGAAAGCCAGACTGCATATCATGCAAGACACCAGCGGTTTCACAATGCTGGTGAAGTTGGGGTCCAATTATAGCCTCCGCAAGGCGTGACATGAGTGGGAGTTGAGAGACCGGCCTTAGATTGGACAGGACTTCGGGATCAGCGCCGGGTTTCTTTAATAAAGGGGTGATAATCCCCTGCTTCCAGATATTGGGTAGGTAACCCGTCCGGAAACTCGTATTAAGGAGTTCCGTGATGGGGCCTACCAGGACCGGCGCGATACTTTTCACCACTGGTGTGGGGATGGGGTCGCAGATTGAAGAGGAAGGCCCTATTGTCGCAATCACCTGACTGACTAAGTTGAGATCCACCTCCTTGAAGGTGGTCAGCGAGGCCGAAGGTAGATTGGACACAGATGGTGTGGAGCAGGATGGTATGGATGGTAAATTAGTGGCAATAGTATCCCTTATGGAATTGACCTTGTTGTCAAAAAATTCCATAATACTATTGCAAACTGTCACCTCCTCCTTAAAAGGAGGTTTGGTAATGGACGCTGTGAACTCTCTATAAACTTTAAAAAGCTCCTTAGTGGAGTTAGATACGGCCACGATCCGTGTTGCCAAGTATGAAGCCTTCGCTGCTTGGATGGACCTTTTGTAATAGGCATCGTGGATCTTGAACCCCTCTTTATCGGAGGGGGAAGAGGACTTTCTCCACTTTCGCTCCAATTGACGATTTCGTCT
>JASBQK010929958.1:0-10584 GCA_030264995.1 Desmognathus ocoee | reverse complement strand
AGTGGAAAACGATCAGCTGGCTAGCTTAAAGGTCCACAGGGTGAGCGGTGGAGTGCAGGACGGAGTGTACCGTCTTTGGCGTCTTCGGCGCTCTGCAGCGAGGCACCCCTTGAGGTACGATCTAGACATTATTTAATAAGTGTCTACCAGCAAGCTCACGTTTTACCTCAGAACCACACTAAGTAACTGCCTGTTGATTGATTTCCCCATTGCCGCCACCCCCCGTGTTGATACGGTTAGCGTGGCGAACTGTGCTACGCACACTTTGGGATCCATCACAAGCAGCACCTATAATTAACAAGTTGCCACCCCCGTAGCTTTACGGCAAGCGAGGTCAGTGTTTACTATCTACTAGAAAAGGCGGAGGGAGATTAAGCCTGACAGAGAGACAAGATGCCTGAAACAAGATCTGCTCGAGCTAAAAACAAAGATAATGATCCAACAACCTGCCGCTAGTCAAATCACACATTTTTTCCCAAAACTGTCTACGAAGAAAGGCAATAACACTGCAGTAAATCCTCAGGGCGCGGCTACTTTAAGTGCAACAAATAACTGAAAAGGAGCAGAACAGAGCTCTGCTTTGCACACACCAGCAGCTAACATTCTAGCCCGCCCTGCTTCTAGACTTACTCCGTTACCATTGGCTGATCAGATCAATTATTTAATGGGTCCCTCATTCCAAACTTCGTAGATGAGGTAGATCCTTTACTTAATTTAAGCACACATAATGGACCCGCAAACGTGCAGCTGACTGAGCCGAATCATAGTGCTCATAACCCCTCCTCAATGCTAAATACTCCTCTGAGCATGGAACCCACGAATAATATTGCAGCAGCGCAGGGTTCGGCAAACAGAGAAAGTACGCCGCTCAGAATAACCAACCAATCAGAGGCACGCGCTCCTGCCGATACGAGTCTCTCACAAAATAAACAACTTAACCCAGAAGCCGCTCCTTTTATATGTGAAACTCAACTAAAAGCATTATCCAAGATAGCGGATGCTTTGGGAAATGTGAACTCAATCTTGATAAAACATGAACAAAAAATTGAAGCGCTTACTACATCAGTGAGAGACTCTCAAACGGCAATTAATCAACGATATACAGCAATTCGGAAGTACATAACGGAACAGGATATTAACCAGCAAGACACAGCGCAGAAAATTGACAGTTTAATCCAAGGCCAGAAAAGTGCTAAACAAACATCCGAACAGATCTATAAAGAATGTCAACGAATACTGTCAAAGATGGACATTATCGGGAAAGATTTAAAGAGCCGGGCAACGGAAGAGATGCCACGTCTCACACCATCAGGACCAAAACAAACAAACGAAACCTCCCAATATTCCACAACAAAGAGGAGCCCAAGCATTAAGAGATTCAAATCATGGTCTGATACCTACTGGTGCCACCCCCCAAGAATACCTATCAGAGTCCCTCCTCCAAGTATACCTCCACGAGTGCCTATTGCCCAAGGCTCCTCCTCTGGGAATACCAAGTATAGAGATTCATTGCTATTTAGGTTCATCTTTAATATGGAGGAGGAAGGTAAAGGGAGATCATTTACGACCGGACTGTTCTTAAAAATCTGTCAACACTCGCCAACCTTAAAAGAATTCGAAAAATCGGATATCAAATATTACTCGTATGCACAAGGTATGGCCCACGAATGGACTCGTCTAGTGTTCCGCAAGCCATTTCTTCGAGAAAAAATCTTCGAGAACCTAGATGAATTTTGGAAAAGAGGTATCGATGTGGATGCAGATTTGGCCCTGGAGCTAGATGGAAATCCTACTGGCCCTACAAGACCCTCGAAAATCAAGGCCCCTGAGAGTGAAGAACGGGCCAATGAGACTGGGTATATTAATTTGGAAACAGAGATCACAGATGAATCTCTGATGAGAATCACAGAAGAGCCTCTTTAGCCCACAAAATGACTCTTCACTAAAATTGATCTCCTGGAACATAGCCGGGCTGAACAGTTTAATTAATTCAGAGGAGATCAATTCCACTCTAAGTAGAGGGGATGTGCTCTTATTTCAGGAAACTTGGCGAGAAGCTCTGTTAGAAATTGATGGTTATCACTCCTTTTTTCAGAATGCTGCCCCCTCAGTAGGGGGACATGCTAGAGGGGGCCTATGTACAGCGATCGGTGTGCATTTAAACTGGACCCCGTTACAGGTGTGGGCAGACCTGCCGGGTGCTCTATGTATACGAATAGCCTTACCACCTCCTGGTTTACTTAATAGTTTGCATTTACTGATTTGTAATTTTTATTTTCGCCCTGCTTTTTTAATCACAGATAATGGTGTACCTTTTATCAAACAAATATCTTCACTTCTTTTAGATTTAAGAAATAAGTTTCCGCAAGATCATTTTCTCTGGGGGGGATTTCAATATGTTTTTATTGAATGTTGACACTCCTATGTTGAATGATACAATAACCTCATTAATCCCCGCCTCTGTTACACTTCCGCGCTTTCAAAAATGTAAACATTCTCAGCTAGCGATGAAGTTGGGAAAGGTGATAGAGGAGTGTAATCTATATATTGTCAATGGGAGAGCAGTGACAGACGCACCAGCGGCAATTACGTTCAAGAGGGGAGCATCTAGCTCCATAATAGATTACGTTATGGTACCTATAGATTTCATTACACTATGCCCTAATTTGCGATTTGAATGGTCATCTCTTAGCAATCATGCATGTCTCATACTAGAGATACCGAATATTAAGCATAGAACCAGAATGAATCAATTAAAAACCCTCCCAGTTGTACTTAAAAGATCCAATAAGGTTAATTGGGCGAAATGTACAGTGGATAATACTGCTGCTATTCTGGAAACAATGATCCTTGGGTTAGAGGATGATGTTTTGGTGGGATACGAAAAAGGTATGGCCAAGATGGCCACATACATAGCTGCCTCTAGTCTCACCACTGTCGCCAAGAAAGAGAAAGCTGATTGGTTTGACACAGAGTGCCGTGAGGCTCGAAGACTTTTGAGGAGAAGACTGCGAAATGGTCATTTCCTCTCGGCTTCAGCCGCGGCACAAGCTAAAAGAGATGTAAGATTGCTCTATAAAAGCAAAAAATTTAAATTTCAAAACCTTCAATGGGAGAAACTGCTAGCATTGACCAACAAAGCAGACTCAGCTAAATTTTGGGAACTGGCACGATTCCTTATGGGGGTTCCCCCAGCGACCAAGCCAGCGGCTATGATAGCAAAGCATACTTGGGAACAATATATTGAAGCATTGTACGACTCCTTTGAATCAAAAGTCAGTCTACCATTCGTTACCAACTTGACGTTGGTCAATGTAAGTCAAATTGAAATCTTAATCAAAGGTATATCACCATCAACTGCCTCAGGCCCGGATGGTATTCCACCTAAAATTTTGAAAAATAACCCAGCATTATGGGCTACTTTCCTGGCTCCGGTATTTAATCTGGCTATAAAGCAAGGGATCATCCCTAAGAGCTGGCAAGGCTCAATACTCTACTCAATATTTAAAAAGGGTTTAACATCAGACCCCGCGTCTTATCGCCTGATAGCCCTACTGGACTCTCCGGGAAAGCTATTTGCACGTGTGCTTCGTGACCATTTAAATGAGTGGACAAATGCAAATAACATCCTTCATTTCACACAAATAGGCTTCCGACAAGGTTACAGCACGTTAGAACATGTCTATTCGCTTAATATTATCAAAGAAAAATATTGCACTAGGAAGAAGATGAAGTTATACGCGGCCTTCGTCGACTTTTCAAAGGCCTTCGACAAGATCTCCAGATCATGTCTTTGGGAAAAAATGAGGGCCTTTGGAATAGACGAGGGTCTGCTGTCCTTAATCTTCCAACTCCATAATAATACTTGGAGTAAAGTGCGCTTTGGTACTAATGGGGAGCTAACTGATAATATAGTGGTAAGATCGGGATTGAAGCAAGGATGCGTCCTAGCGCCAGCTCTTTTTAACTTGTATGTAAGCGATTTGGCCCCTCGCTTTGTCCGAAGTGAGAAGCTTTCCGCCAACTTTGTCAGGACAGGAAGTGCACCTTCTGACTTACGCTGACGACATGATCATTCTTGATCTTACCCCGGTCGGCCTTCAGCGTAAGCTCACTGCACTTGCGACGTATTGCTCAAAGAATTTTATTCAAATCAATGTAAATAAAACAAAAATAATGGTGTTTTCTAAAACAAGTTCGGCAAGGCCGGAATATTCATGGTATGTGAATGAGACCAAACTTGAAAAGGTACCTAATTATCCATACTTGGGAGTGCTATTTGAGCCTGGGCAGAATTGGTCGGCTCAGCTTTCGCACACCAAAAAGAAAGCTCTTCTGCTTACACAGGCAGTGAATAAATTAAAGTGGTCACTGGGTGATAGATCAATACTCCCAGTGCGTAAACTATATTTACAAAAAATAATGCCTGCCCTCTTATACGGCGCGGCTATATGGGGCCATGAACAGCTTGATAACTTAAAGAAAATAGAGGGGTCAATACTGAAATCATTGCTCGCATTGCCAACGTCCCTTCCAGTGGAAGCAATACGTTTAGATCTAGCTCTCACTGCTTGGGAATTTCTAATTCCCCAATACGCCCGAGTGTATATAAAGAAATTGACATCGATCTTAGGAGACTCCCTAGCCCATGCTGCTTATTTAGAAGCAAAAAAACTGCTACTGCCCTCATATCTTACTTTATTGAAACATAATGATAAAATAGTTTCCCCAGGTGTCCAACTGAATCCCCTTCCTACTACTGATGCCCCAAAGCAAATTATGAGGAAAATAATCGAAATCAAAAGTTTTGAGAAGGATTTAAAATACACTTATGAGAAAACTACACTCGCACTATTTGTACAGGTGAAAATTAAAATAGGACTAGAGAATTTCATTGTACTTTCCCACTCGAATCAGGTCCTACGAACTATTATGCAGATTCGCTATGGGTTGCTCCCAATCAATATGAATCTGCTGGCTCGCCTGGGAACTCCTAGAATAGAAAGATTCTGCCAAGATTGCCAAACAGAGGTGGATGACATCTTTCACTTCATTTGTAGCTGCCCACGGTTAACTAACTTAAGATCAAAGTGGAAGATACCAAATAAAGAACCGTTAATTGGGGCACTCCAGTCACTAACATTTGATTCCCTGGTTCACTTGCACTGTTTTGTTGTGGAAGCTTTAAAAATGAGAAATCAGAGCATTGAATCTGTTTGAAACTTTGTGCATGAAAATTCTTTTGATTTTAGCATCAATTTTAAATGTATGTTCATTTGTTTGTATCTTTATACTGAAAAAAGTTAATAAAGATTATTTTAAACAACAACAACCAAAGGGGGTGGCTCGACCTGATAGAGTAAGCAAGGGCCATTGCAGGGCCCCAGGGTTGAGGAAGTGAGGAAGGCCAGAACCTCCTCAGGCCTGTCCAGTGAGGGCGGGGTGGGGGGAGTCTCACTCCTTCTTTGTCTTGCAGGAGTGCTTTCTGCTCCTGCAAGCATGCTCACTCTGCTCGCCACGTGCCACCCACTCCTACGATTGTGCCCCGGCCCGGCTCTCCTGTTCCCGGGCTGTGCACCTCTCACCCCCCAGCTGCAGCTCCCCTTATAAAATAAGTCTAGTTTACAACAGCATACTAAAGGAAATTCAAGTATTCTAGATTTTTTGTGGAAAAAAATCTGCCTGGCTTTTTTCCATACTGTAGTTTCAAGTTTCAAGTTTATTTATACTAAACCATGTACATCAGATCACATAACAGAAACAGCACTTAAGAAGAATGCAGTGATGACAGTGGTGGGCGCACAAATTACCAGTGGTTTCAAGGTGCCCAGAAAAACCCACCTCCCCCCACAACAAAAAATACAATCCTAATACATCAGATAGCGAAAAACACAAAGGAGAACAAGAAAAAAGAAAAAGAAAGAAAAAAAGATAAACATACCCGGCAGCTAATATAACTGATCAGAACAGAGATGGCATCTACCGTCCAGCAACAACAGCCGCAGCTCCCGACCCAGAGCGAGCAGGTGGGCTTTCACCTGTCGTTTAAAGATATTTATCTGGCTGATTTGCTGAAGCAGAGCCGGCAGCGCGTTCCACCACCGTGCCGCTTGAACAGAGAGTTCTGCCCCCTCTCCTTGAGCGTTGAAAACGTGGAACCACCACTCGGGCTTGCAGATGGGAACGAGAAGGGAATAGGGTGTTGTTCCAACGAAATCGTTGCTGAAGATAAAGGGGGCCCTCATTATGTAAGGCTCGCCATGTCATCACCAGCCCCTTCAGTTTGATTTCGTCTGAGATCTTGAGCCATCTGAGCTTCTACCTGGCCTCGGAGAATTTACAAGATTGAGTAGTAAATACTGCAGTTTTCGGTAGCACTGACAACCATTTTGTGGTTTCGGCTGCTCGGGACGGCTGGGGGAAGGTCCCCTGAGGTGCCCTGGACCCTGGCCTGGCTTTAGAACTTTTCCCAGTGCTTTTAGAACTTTTCGTCTTACTGCTTTTAGAACTTTCTTCTGCCAGCAGCGCCCCTTTCTCAAGGGAACCCCGTGCAGCGCCCAGGGTGCTCAGGCCTGTTGGGGTAAGACCCTCAGAGTGGACTCCGGACTTTTAGGAATCCAAGCAGAGAATGACCTGGCAGCTTTTTAGTCATTGAAACATTGCATGCAGCAGATTTATGGGGACTCTGTACATCGACACTGCAGCCTGCTTGGTGAATAAGCTGCGTGCCCATTGTTGAGCTGCAGGTTAATTGTAATTCAGCTGGGAATGTGCGCACGGGTAACCAGTGCACAGGACATGGGAAATCACAGACACTTTTTTAGCTTTCAGCTTGTGGTGTTATTTATTACCCTATAGGAAGAAAATATTCCTTGTAACATTCCCTGTGAGGGCTGTATTGAGAGCTATCAGATCAGGGAACACAAGAGGGAACTTCTTTCCAACTGTAGCAGCTTGTGGAAGGATATTTTAACACCCAGCTAAGGATTTTTACAGGCCAGCTTCCTGCGAAGTTAAGGTTCAATGCTTGTTATCTTTTATTGGCACAATAAAAGTGACAACAGCTCCAATAAAAGTGACAACAGTATCGAGGTCTAGCATTGACGCAATTTTTGCCAGGGTGAATCAGTTTCATTTATTTAATTCCCTAACGGTTTCATGGTGTGAGGTTAGCGATCATGCGCAGCTGATCCTTGAAGTTAATCAATTGATGTATATGCCACAAGAGCTAATGAATTCTGCCAAATGTAATGCTGTGGAAATAGTCAAACAATCCAAAGTAAATTGGAAATTTATAGAGTCTATTAATTTTGTACAGATGTTATCTGAAATAGAAATTTGGCAGTCTGCATATCCTCCTGACACATGGTCCATTATTAATGAAAGGTATAACTCATGTGTCAAAGTAATCTTTATTAGCTTTTCAGCATAAACAAGATTTCAATACATTGTATACAAATTTAATAAAATAAATAAAATATCAGTTTAAAATACCTAAACAAGAAAAAGTACACAAAAGAGTACAGTGCCACAACAACAGAGCATAAATAATAATCCAACACAGAAATTATAGAACAGCACCCCTTAAAGCAAAAGCCTCCTTGGTGAAAATGTAGATTCTAACAAGATCAGGCCCATTATCTTCTAGTAGAATCTTCTGATAGATCCTCGTTTTCTCATCTGTAGCAAGATATTTCGCTAACCATCTGAGGCGAAGCTCCTCCAAGAATGGGCAACTCCCAAAGAAGTGGTCCATATCATCAACTGTTGTACCACATTGGCTGCAGAATCTTTCACTATAGTCCACTTTTTCCCATCCTAATTTTACCACATTAATAGGCAGCATATGAAACCTTATTTTTAAGAGCACTCTTAGAATTTTAGGTGAGGCACATTCTACGTAGATCTTTTCTAGCCCCTTCATTTTCTTTACTGGGATATATTCCTGCAGCGATGAATAATTGCTTAGCGACTGTAGAAGCCAGTAATAATTCATACCAAGCAAAACATTTTTTGGAGTGTATGGATAAATCATGACCCCATCATTCATACATACTGGATTAATTTTATATAATTTGGTCATGCTTTTAACAGAAGACATCCATGGGTACAGTATTTTACTTTTCCATCCCTCAATCAGACAACAATTTGAAATAGATGGTTCACCCTCTACAATCTGATTTTTGTATATGAAATTCAGAATTCTATGATGAACAATGCCCCTTACATGGTCAATATCCAGACCTAGCAGGATGGGAGCAATAGGGGTCGAGCTGGGTAACCCTAGCAGGGATCTCCAACAGTTTACCTCCCGTTTACACAGATTTTCTATTTGCTCTGCTCCCCAAACTTCCACCCCATACAGAATACATCCTCTCCATTTTGCATGGAAGACCTCAATTAGACATTTCATGCTTAAGCCGGCCTCTTTCGTTATTTTCCGTAGTGCATTCGTGATTAGAGTATGCTTGATCAGTTGAGCGGATAGATGGTCAGCCCATTTTAAATTTGCTGAAAAGGTTATTCCTAGATAACAATACTTGTCAACTGAGTCAAGCAGCTCATCTCCCAAAAGCCAACTGGCGTACATGCGTTTTCTTCCGAAAACCATGACTTTAGTTTTGCTGATATTAACACAAAAATGATGTTGAGCACAGTAGCTTTTCAAACAAGATAGTTTTTCTCTGAAGCCACTCGGGCACAAGTCCAATAGTACGATGTCATCATCGTACGAAAGTACAGGGATAAACACACCATTCATTTTAGGATGAATTACGTTAGGGCCACTCATCACGTCTTCTAGATCGGATATATAAAGATTGAACAGTAGCGGCGCAAGAATGCAGCCTTGTTTTAGCCCACTGTTCGTCTCAATTCTTCGTGAAGTTTCCCCATGCGGGCCCCACCGAATTCTAATCCAGGTTTCAGAGTACAGAAGATATATCATTCGTACAATTTCCATTGGAGCCCCAAGTTTTAACAGTTTGTTCCACAACGCAGCCCTTGGTACTCTGTCAAAAGCTTGCCTGAAATCTACAAAACAGGCAAACAATGCACTTTTCTTTATAATACAATATTTCTCCAGTATAAGTCGGAGTGAGAAGCAATGATTGATATGGAGCAATTCATCCTAAATCCCCCTGTGAAGCATGGAGCAGTTTTTTCTCATCAACTTCAGCGTGGAGTTTTGATAACAAGAATTTGGCCAAAATTTTGCCCAAAATTTTGCCTGCAGCGTCCAAAAGGGCCAATAGTCTAAAGAACTTAGGGTCCAAGCAAAGGCCCTTTTTGTAGAGAGTGAAAAAGTATCAAACCCCTCCAACTAGCTGGGATGGTAAACCTGTGTTAGCAAAGGGTTGTCAGTAGAAGCTACGTGTGGTCTCAGATACAAGCAAATTGGAAGGTGGTCACTGTTGCCAGTATTTACAACAGAAATGTTACTACATACAATAGATTAAAATCACAATTGTGAATTAGCCAATAATCAATGATGGAATGAGACACGGCTCTTCTAAAGGTAGGGCTTGCTGGCATATCAACAGAGCACCTACCATTCACAATGATGAAATTCAGGGTGTCCAACTCTATGGCTGCATTTATAAGGGTGTGCAGTGTGGGTTGAACATTGTTTATGATGACGTCAGTTTTACTTATTGAAGCAAAAAATGTGTGTCAATTCATTGCCCAGAGGATAGGGTGGCACCCGAGGGTCAAGTTGCCTAGTAAATCCCAAGGAGTAAATCCGGTCCTGGGTGCTGGGAATTTCAAGAGGAAAATTCACACAAATATTTGATCGCTTTCTCCTATTTTGCACATCTAAATGCCTAGTTTGGCATATACATTTGGGATGCGGTGACCCGTATCCCAATGTCATAGTTGGCACTCTCACTTGAGCAAATGACTTCTGTCGAATTTTCAGGTCATTTTTGCAAGGATTGCATATTTTTGGGCCAATTCACTAACAAATAAATGCGTTTATTTGTGTAAGGGCACCATTGTGCTTGTCACCGATGCTGTGTGCTGGGCAGATCTTGGATGAAGGTGTGCTGTTTGGTGAGGCGGTAGGCGGCCTCCTATGGGAGGTGGCCTGGAACGGCTTCGGAGCGTGTTACATTTGGACTGTAGGCCACAGCCCAGGAGTAAATCCCCCCCATTTGCGGCTGCCCGCCAACTGCGCATGCCCCCTGTATACTTATTCATACATGGCGCATGCGCAATGTGACAGCCGGTCGCTAACTTCGGCAAGGGCTGCGAATAACCCAGTATCAGTTCCTAAGCCCAGTTTTCGTTCATTTGAAATTCTTCTTTTAATTGCATCAGAAATCAATCACATCATACATAAATCCATCGATTTGAATAGTTCACCAAAATATATTTTTTTTAAATACACCTATAATCACAACATACAAATTCACAACATATATAAACAAAAACAATTTTTTACAAACACATACAGAAAGTACAAATTCACAAAGATAATGCCTGAATTGGCTAAATTACGGCTTTTATCTCTGTGAATTTGCACTTTTATTTGTGATGCCATTAAAAGAAGAATTTATATATTTTTTTTAAAACCTTTGGTTG
>JASBQK010918848.1:0-10374 GCA_030264995.1 Desmognathus ocoee | reverse complement strand
AGTGACGTCAGTAATTAAATTTAAATCAAGTACTACCAGGAATCTGATCTGGGAAAATAATGAGTATTTCATCTCTAAAGGCATTGACGTGAATATCTGGAAGAATGGCCCGACTTTGAGTAAAAGTGAAAGAAGAGTTACAACTACACCGATGAAAGAAAGAAGGAAATTGCCAGAGGGAAAGGCTTTGAAAGACACTCAACCGTTAAACAAGAAAATCTGTGAAATGGGGGTTTCCTCTAAGTATCAGAGAGAAAGTACAGCGAGCGACTGTGAAGAATGCTTTGTTTCTGACTCCTCAATGTTAAATGTTTCTTCCTGAGATTTTAGTAGGTCCCAATGAGATATGGGGCCTATCTTGGAACTGTGCAGGTATTAAGAACTTGCTGCTACAGGAAGAATGGGAGTTAGCAAAAGAGGCAGCTTTTATTTGTGTACAGGAAACGTGGAGTATAGAAGAAGTTCCGATGGAGGGGTTCAACTCAATTTTTCAATATGCAATCCCATCATCTATGGGGCACAACTGTGGGGGCCTAGCTACGATGATTAACATAAAATTGAATTGGGTTGTTTCCTTAGTATGGGCGGATATCCCAGGAATTCTGGCAGTGAGAGTGTACATAAATTCTGTTTTTTTAATTATTGTGAACTGTTATGTTAGACCTTTTTACTTATTAAAGGATAGATTTAGTATTTTTATTAAACATTTCAATTCTCTTTTAGAATATTTTCAAGATAACTATCCAGATGATGTATATATTTTGGCAGGGGATTTTAATCTGGGGTTATCGAATCCATTGTTGTATGAGGAATGGGACGTCATTTATAGAAACCTTCCGGCGTGGTTTGCTTCCCCCTCATACATTTGTAAAAAACCATCTAGATTAGAAACTATGCTTGGTGATTTTGTGGTATTACACAGAATGACTCCTTTTTTTTTGAAAATATTTTTATTAAAGAAATTTTGAACAATTCATTACATCAATCCATTAAAAGCAAACTAAAAAAAAGAAATACAATGATTAAATCACACAACTCAATTTCCCCTTGAACATGCCCCCCTCCCACAAACTTCTGCTAAAAGTGTTCATGTCCCGTCTCTCTGTGAACTTGTGAACGTCAATCAAATTGTTGCAGTACCTCTCATACCAGCCCTCAGTCCTCTCGGGCAAATCAAGTTTCATCTGCATACAATACAGCTCATCATAATTAATCAATAATTTGTGAAGGTATTTCATCAGAGTCACTCTCTCCATCTTGTAATTGTGAAAGAAACAATCTATATTTCCCCCAAATATCACGTGGTCGCTGTGCAGGATGCGCCATCAGTCTGCCTGTAATCTCAACATCATTACATCGCGCCATTAGCCCTTGCCACGTAGATAGTCTAGGCGGTCTCTTTCGCATCCACCTTAGTGCAATGGTTTTCTTTGCCAGTACCAACGCCAGATTTAAGAACTTGCTATCTTCGGGTGATAGTTTGGGGAATTTAGCCAGGAATATCAGCTCAGGATCATTCATAATATTCGCCTGCAGTATCTCACCAATCTCTCCACACACATCACGCCAAAACTCATGTACTCCCTGACAGCCCCATGCCAAATGTAAGAAGGTACATTCAGGCGATTCACACCCTGGACAGCGCAGGGACATCTCTGGGGTAAAATGACAGAGCACCGCAGGTATCATATAGCTCCTAGTAAAAAATCTGTAATGTATCATTCGGAGTCGCGCATTGTGAGCAACCTCACGGGTCTGTAAGCATACTCGCTCCCACTGATCCTCAGTCAGCACCACCCCCAGGTCATCTTCCCAGAGTGTTTTAAGCCGGAGAGGAGCAGTTTCTGCCAAATCTTGTAGCAAGCTATAAATCATTGTCACTTGATGTCTACATCCCCCCGTTCGTAGGACATGGTGCATTAGTTCGGAGACTATCGGTTCGACTGGCGTCTCAACCCATCTCCTACGCAGGGCCGCCCGCAGCTGAAGAAGACGAATAGCGTTGCCTGCTGTGGGTGACAATCTCGTCTGCATGTCGGAAACTGACACCAGCATGCTACCGTGATATAAATCTCCCAACGTTCCCAGCCCGCAATCTTCCCAGCCGGCCTTTTCAATCCTCGACAGGGTGCGCTGAAACCCACGCAACAGAGGAATTGGAATCAACGGGGAGTATGGGTGGTCAGAATCTAATCTTGCCAAGGTTTTTTTCCAGACCCCCAATGTGTGCGATACCGGATCCCACTCTCCCCGTTTGATCATTTCAGGATTAATCACCAGCCCGCCTGTATCGAAGGGGTCAAATCTGTGTAACTCCATCTGCCATCGGGAATCTTTGGGGTCGGGAGTAGCCAATATATATGAAGGAATATATTGTATTTGAGCTGCAGTATAATACAGTTGCATATTGGGGACCTGAATCCCTCCTGCTCTATAATGTCTAGTGACAGTGGAGAACGCTATACGCGGGCCTCGACCACCCCAAATCAATCGTAGGGTGAGAGATTTCACATCTTTAAAATACCGGGTGCCAGGGTCCAGGGGCATCGTAGAATAAATATACAATAATTTTGGGAGGACCACCATCTGCATGATGGCCGTACGGCCCGCTAGATTCAGTGGTAACCGAATCCATTTCTCCACTTTCGCCTGAAGGGCTAATAAAGGTTCCGTGTAATTTGCCACGGTCATCTCTTCGACGGTACCAGCCAGCATCACCCCCAAATAACATAAACGTTGTGTTTCGACTTTTAGTCCCTTCGTATCATAGTCTATGTCACGCCCAACACCTAAAGGAAACAAAACTGACTTGGCCCAATTTATTCGCAGTCCTGAGAATCTAGCAAATCGAGAGAAGGTATTTATTGCCAACGGTAGTGATGTCGCCGGTCGTTCTAAATATAGCAGCGTGTCGTCGGCATACAAGGATATCACATTAGACTGACCCCAAGCAGTGATCCCCATACCGATTAGGTCCAATCGAACACTCCCCGCCAATACCTCCATTGCTAGAGCAAAGAGTATGGGAGAGAGCGGGCAACCCTGGCGAGTACCCCTACCAATGTTGATTTTATCTGAGATGCCACCATTCATCGACACTCTCGCCACCGGGCCAGTATATAATAATTGAATCATCGCCAACAAATTAGGACCCATGCCAAACCTTCGCAAGACCTCAAACAAAAAGCACCACTCCACCGAGTCAAATGCTTTCTCCATGTCCAATGCCACTACCACCGCATCAGAGGAGGTAGGGACTGCAGCTTTAACCATTAATAACCGACGAATATTATGAGCTGTGCATCTATTGGGAATAAACCCGGATTGATCCGGATGTACTAGTGATGTCACCCGAGGAAGAATTCTATTGGCAATTATCTTGGCAAAGATTTTCACATCAAAATTAGTGAGGGAGATAGGCCTATAGGAACCGCAATTCAGTGGGTCTTTCCCTGGTTTAAGAAAGCATATTATACGTGCTTCGTTCATTAACTCTGGAAAAGCTCCTCTCTCCAGTGCAGCCTCAAATAATTCTTTTAGCATTGGTATCAACAGTGCTTTATATTGTTTATAGAATTCCGCACCCAGGCCATCTGGGCCTGGGGCTTTTCCTACCGCCAGCTCTTTTATAGCCGCACCGATTTCCCCTTCTGATATTGGTAATTCCCATTCAATTTTTGTCGACATGTCCACTTGAGGGCCCCCAACATCCGCAATAAATTTTCCCATTTCTTCTGGGGGGATATCTACTCTCCTAGTATAAAGATCTGCATAGAATGATTGAAATATACCCAGCACTCCCTCGGTGTCAGTCACACGCCCACCCTGATCATTATTTATCGCATCAATCATTCTAGGGCCCATCTCCGCTCGTAGCAAGCGTGCTAGGGGTTGACCTGGTCTGTCCCCATGAAAGTAGCGCTTGGCAGTGGCGTATTGGGACATATACTTAATCTCACTCTGTGCTTCAGCGTCATATTCTGAGGTCAATTTTCTGATCTTCGCCAAATCTTGGGGTGCATGCGTGGATGCGTGCAGTCTCTCAGCCATACCCAATTGATTTTCTAGTTCAGACATTTTTAACCGTATAGCTTTGAGTAGCCCAAATTCCAGTGACATAGCTATACCGCGGACATAAACTTTGAGCGCCTGCCAGCGCGTAATTGCATCTGTAGTGTCTTCCCTGTGAGCTTCCCGAAATGTCTCCATGTGGCGTGTTAATTCACCCTCAAACACGGGGTCTGCTAGTGCCTCCGCTTTCAGTCTCCAGAGAGGAGCCTTGGGGATCACCCGACCCCATCGAAGTGTACACGACACTGGGTTGTGATCCGACAATACTCGAGGAAGTATCTGTGCCTCTAGTTGTGACCCCAATAAAAAACGAGACAAAAAAATCATATCCAGCCTGGTATGTACATCATGAGGGGATGAGTAGTGAGAGTATTGTCGATCAAGTACATGCGCCTGGCGCCAGCCATCACACAAATCATGCTCTTCAAGTGCTGCCAGAACTGTTCTGGCAGCTCGAGGGGGAGGTCTGGGTGTCGGTTTTGATCTATCCAATTGGCTATCTAAAATAATATTCCAATCTCCCCCTAATATCCAGGGTGTATCTGGTGTACTAGCACAGAGCTTAAAAAGTTTCTGAAAAAACATGGGATCATCAATGTTAGGTCCGTATATCGAACCCAGTAGGACCGGTTTCTGACGTAGCACCCCCTCAACCAATACATAGCGCCCCTGGGGGTCTATGGTAAGTTTTTTAAATAAAAAGGGAACTCCCTTTCTTATCGCCACCACAACACCCCTGGATCCCTGTGTGAAAGCTGCATGGTACACAAAGTCAGCCCAGTGTTGTAAACAAGGGGTGAGACCCGACGTAGGCCAATGGGATTCTTGCAAAAGAATCACATCTGCACGTTGCTTAGAGCAGTAGGCCAGTATCTTCCGAATCTTGGAATACTGAAGTAAACCCCGGACATTCCAGGTCATTATCCGTAATTCACCCAATGCCATATTTAATCCTCAATTTCAATTTCATCCCTTTCGCCCACCACAGCTCAGTGTTACGAGAACTAAGTCCCGTCTTCCTATCATTCTCACCAAATACACAGAGTATCCTAGTAACACACCCAATTATGCAGAAGTTAAAAAACATCCCCCCCCAAGCTGCATACCCCAACAACAGCTCAATCCCGAACATAACAGGTAGCATCCGCCAAATCCACCACGACCTCATTTGGCACACACCAACCTATAAACCCCAACAAAACCACTTAAACAGTCCTTCCGAGATCACGTGACGATCGAGGTCGCGACCGGATAGTCTCACAGTCGCGACCGCTGAGGAACAGACCACCATTCGAGCCGGGCTGCAATTCCACCAATGTCAGGGAACAGATGGCGAATAGTGACACTGTCATTTTCAAGTCAGTAGATGGTGTCCTTCACATGCACGAAGTCGGAACATTCCACTCCGGCAGGGCTCCGGGGGGGGGGGAGGGTGGGTCATACCAAGTGGCATGCGGGACGATTGTCTTCATTCACTGTCGTGTTGTCCGTCCGCCATTTGTAAAAAAGAAAAAACAAACGGGAAAAGAGCTCTGCAATGTATGGCGGACTCTGAATTCCATTTCAGCATGAAGCCCAGTATTTCAACTCCTTTTTACTTACAGTATCTTTTCATCACAGTCCCGCTGCATCTTCTATCACATTTTGTTCACCCCCATTTGCTTCAGCTATTGCATCCGTGGCAAAATTATGAGCTAGGTTGTGGTCTATGAAAAAATGAGTCTTGCCTTGGTACACCACTCTAAGCTTACACGGGAACAGCATCGCGTAGGGCAAGCGTTTGTCACGTAGAATTTTCTTAGTCTCCAGGAAACGACGACGAGCGTTTTGGACCTCCATCGTAAAATCTGGATAGAAGTGTAGTTTCGCGCCCTTGCAGGAAACGGAGCCCTTTTCTCTCGCTGCTCGAAGTACCGCATCTCTGTCTTGATAGTTTAGTAGGCGAATGATAACAGCTCGCGGCGGCGCTCCCGGTGGGGGTCGCCTCTGTAAAGCTCGGTGAGCGCGCTCAATCACAAAAGCACTCGAAAACCGCGTCTCTGGAAAAAGCTCTTTCAGCAGCGCTTCAAAGTAGGGCTCAGTCGGATTTTGCTCACTATTCTCCGGGAAACCCACTATGCGCACGTTATTGCGCCTATTTCTTCCTTCCTGGTCTTCAAGGCGCAATTTTGCATCCGCTAGATCACGGCTCATCGAGGCTAAAGTTTGCTCCAGCGGTGTCAGTTTCGTTTCCACAGCAGTCGTGCGTCCTTCCATCTCACGGAGAGAGTCGGTCATTTTGTCCACATGTGCCTGGAGTAAATTAAATTTAACTCCCAAGGTATCAATCTTTCCGGTAATCTCCGTGCGCATCTGCCGCAATTCTGCTAGTATCTCCGCTTGCCCCTGTTCCGAAGCTCCCGCTTCCCGCTCATCCGCTTCGGTCCGTGAATTACTCGATCTGGGGGGGAGGTGACGTGAAGTGACCGGACTGGCGAATTCCATCATATTTTTTTGCTTTTTCGGCATTCCCAGAGAATCTTTAGGGTTTCCGCCTTCAAAGTATCCGCACAAAGTTAGATATTTGAACCTCTATTCGCAGGATATTAACGGATCAGCCCGTCGTCTGGCAGAGCAGCTCCTCAGGCGACCGCCATGTATCGCTGCTCACGTGATCTCAGAAGGCGATAATTTTTTGGGGAGGATGTGGGGCCTTTTTTATGGATGGGTATCAAGAGAGAGCCCAGCCAGCTGTCTGGAAGCTTGGACGGTAGCTGAGAGATATTCAGTATTGGGTGGAGAATGACAGACCATATTTCCGGAGTAAGCCGCATGCAGAACGGGGGAAAGCCCTCCAGGCCGCACGCTCTGGAAGGGTTCATTTTCATGATAGTGCAATAAACGTCGGTACTGGTGAGGTTCCTGGTTATCGGGCCCTCGTAGTGAGAAGAGAAGTTTAAGGCCTGAGTAGTTACATATAGATCATTTATATGAGTGATCCATGCCTCTTCCCCAACCTGACAGCTTGGGGGCAGGTTCAGGGTGGGGAATGCAAGTTGATTTATTTTCCGCCAAAAGCTTGTGGTGTCGCTAGAAAATAAAAAGTTTGCCAATTCTTGGTTAACAGATGCATAGTAATTTACTCTTTTTATTTTTAAGAAGAAGCGATATTCACGCTTTTGTTGATTGATCCTGGAAGTGTTAATAGGGGTTTCACGTGTGAGGGAGCGAAGGAGATTGAAATGAGAGCGACGCTTGGTTCTACATTGAGAGTCGAACCAAGGTTTGCTAGCTGAACGTGGAGAAATAGTGGGTATAATGTTCATTTTCTTAGCACTAATGAAAGAGGTGACTTTGTTAACTTCACCTTCATAATACTCAACAGGGTTAAGGGTGAGTGGGGAGCTAGGGGGTGGTTCAACTGCAGATAGAAAAGCTGTGAGATTATCCGTTGTACATTTGGACCAAAGTATTCTATTTCGTTTGGGTTGTACTGTTAAAGGTGCGTTGAGAAAAGCGAAAGAGGGCCTGGAAAAAGTACTCGGAATTGTAAAAGTAAAAAAAAGACAGGCATGGTCACTGTAGTTGAACCAATATGCTTTTAAAGATGAGAAAATTTGAAAATTGGTCGGCCCTAACAATGAGATAGTCAATCAATGACTTTATCGGGCCTCTTCTGAAAGTGAATGTGTTGGCTGAGTCAGAGCCCAGCCGACCGTTAGCTAAAGTAAAATTAGCAGATAGAAGTTTGGTTAAGAAATAATCTTCAATATTACTAGATTTGGTTCGTGTTAGGTGTAATGGTACAATTGGGTCCGGTATAGATTCTGTGTAGTAGTGCCAGGTTGTAACAGAAGAGGTGTTGAATAAATGCCTATTGAGATCACCTGCCCAAATAAAAATGTAAGTTGCATAGGAAATTAAAAGCTCATTCAGGAAATCAAATATTACATTAAAATAGTGACAGTAACTGGAGCTTTCTAGGTGTTTGGGGCAGCAATACCAGTTGATTAATATCAGATTCAGTGACGTAGTGTCTTTTTTGATGGTGAGTGCAATGCACAAGAGACCTGGGATGTCTGGCCAGATTTTTTTGATAGTCCAAGACCATCTTGTATGTAGGAGTATCGCAAGGCCTCCAGAGTTATGACCTCTGGGGGAGGCTTGAGCGTATTGAGAGATAGTGCAAAAGTCTTCTACTTCAATATCAGTGAGAGTCCAAGTTTCTTGTATAAAGATGAAATCAAGAGTTTTGAGAATCGTTTGAGGTTCGGACTGTAGAAAATTGAATAGGCCAGAGCAGTTCCAAGATGCGGCAAATAGCCGAGGTTCAGCAGTCACTGCTAGGCTGTTTTATTCAGAACAATGTCCTTCGTTGGATGTTCGTTGAAGGCTGTGTAGTGAGAGATAATATGCGGCGAGACGACGGATCTAAAAACTATTGATTTCCGTGAAGAAGTGATCTTTTCCGTGGTTGGTCGATAGCATTGCTTTTTTGCTGAGTCTGTGGATGTTGTGCCCGATCGACGGCGTTTATTGTTCCTTGGGGTCTGAGAAGGGTTCGAAACATGATGAGGATGCGTGGTGGCAGTGGTGGGAGTCAAGGTCTTGTTTTCTCCCACGTCCACTCCTTTTGCCACAAAGAAATCCGCATTTTTCCAGATTAAAGAGCGGATTTTGGAAGATTTGAATGTTAGTTTTGTAATCGTCATTTCCTCAGATTGTGTATGATACTCAATCCTACTAATTTCGGATTCGTTGATGGCACGTAGATCGTGACAGAGAAAACATACTTTCAAAAAGGCTGAAAGATTGAAAGACCTTTGATCGAATCCGTCCTCCTGTGTGAATAGTGGGCAGAAATTCAAGGACAGTTGGCAAGTGTCGTATTGTACGTTTTCAGAAGGAGCAGTAGAGGAATGAATATCATTTTCAGCAGTGTAGTTGTTTCCAAAAGATGTGGCAAGAGGGTTTAATGATGAAAGGGGTGGAGGATGTTGTGTTCCAGGAAGCAGGTTGGTTAGATCTGTTGCAGGTGCGTTTTCTGACAATGGTTTCATTTGTACAGATATAGATGAAGTTGAAGGAGTTTCGAATAATTCTGAAGGTGGAACGTTGTCGATATCAGCCTGGATCGAGTTGCTCAGCAAGAAAGAGAGTTTATTATCAATTGCGTTGAAGGTTTGTTGCAGGCGCTGTGACTCTTTTAAGGTTTGTAGAGTGAGTGCTTTACTATTTTTATGATCATCTGAGAGAGTTTTGACTTGTGTGCTGAGACTGTCAAGTTGTTTACTGAAGGCTGTGTTCCTGGCACGTGATATAGAAAAGTTTTTATTAGTTTGGGTCTGGAAGTCTGCTAACTTGGTGTTTACATTGTTTAATGCTTCTCTATGATCTCCGAGGATATTTGACATAGTTGTTAATGTAGATGCCATTTTTTCGACAACTGCAAGGTGTTCTTGCCAGGGAATGAAGTCCAGGTTTGCAGGTTTCACAGGTGGCGTGTTCTTATATGTACCAGAAAGGCTGATATGGTCAGGTGCTGTGGCCATACCAGTTAGATTTGGATTTTCTCCATCTAGCAGTTCAATTATGTCAGAGTCTAGGCTGACTGAGAGGTCGGCAACAGACGGGCAGAAAGATTTTTCATTCTGGTGCAGAGCCATATCATTTAGAAGGGCCTCTTTATCAAGTGCTTCAGGTATTGTCGAATTGCTCTCAGAGTGAGTTATGAATGGTATCTCCAAATTATTGGGTGATTGTGTATTTTGTGAGCTTCGGCTGTTGCTTGTTTCATCTGTGCTGACAGGTATGTTTGGAGAGATGTTTACATCAGTCATAGGGGCAGTGACTAAAGCAGATGGAACAAGTAGAAAATTAGACATTGATTGTTGTCGTGGCGTACTACATGTTACCGTGCCTGTAGTGGGGGAGAGAGTTGTTAGAACGCGGAGTTTAGCAGTTTTGATTGAGCTCCCGTTTTTCCTTTGACGTGTTTGGACCATTGTGTATTACTGAGAAAGTTAAAAGAATAAAAACAAACAGAGCAAGTCCAGCTTAGTTAATCGGAGCGTTAATGTCGCTGACCAGTGGTGTAGACTTAATGATATCAACCTAAGCGGCCAGAGAAAACTGGTCAGAGCATTCTTCCTAAGCTCTCTTCGTGTATGATGAGTTTATGCAAGGACAGCCAGCTTGCATAGAGAAATAGAGAAAATAAAAAAATTTACAGACCTTTTTGATGGTATAAATCAGGAGCAGCCAACAGTCGCCAAAGACGCCCAAGACGTGGCTATAGTGTTTTGTTGTTGCCCTTCAGTCTCC
>JASBQK010907738.1:0-10656 GCA_030264995.1 Desmognathus ocoee | reverse complement strand
AGGGAATGAACCGGGACAACATTTAGGTTGTCCCTGTTCAGTGTGAATGGGGTTTAGCTGTTTAAACATGGTTAAACATGGTCAGTCCCACGTTAGCCTATGGGAGTCCGACTCGCGGTTATGGACCATCATCGTCCATGTTCACCTCGCTAGTTTTCTGCCTTCGCGGTGTTAGGAATCCGGTACCTGTGGTTCCCCAAGGGCGTCCTCAACACCCCAGGCCTTCTCCCAAACAAACAGGACCACGGGGCCGGCGTCTCCGGCACCCGTGGTCATTTCAGCAACGTTGCAGCATCCGTCCTAGACTGTGGTAAAGAGACGTGCCGGTAGCCGGTTCCGGCAACACAAGTTCTCGTAGGGACTACAAACATGGCCGCCGGGGTTGTCCCTTGTTTGTGTTACTGTCCCTGTACTGGTTATGGATCTCCAAGATGGCCGCCCCCGTTCAGGGCAATGGTTAAGTCCTTTTTCTAGTTCCATTAGCTTCCGGCTAAAGCATCAAGGAGACCGGGTCTCCTTATAAGGAAGACGCCGGCCTCAGTCCGACGCTTGCGACCAACAAGCGGACCTCGCGTGAACCTTCGTCTTGATTCCTGTGCTCCCGTATCCTGCTAATAGCGATAAGTGACTCGGCCTGTCCCTCGACCATTCTATTGTGTTTTCCTCTGGTTATTGTGTCTTGCTGGTATTGTGACCCCTGCTTCTCTCTCTGGTTATTCTGTGCCTATTCCTCTTGTTTATTCTGCTGCCCGGATTGTGTATCGACCTCTGCCTGCATTACTGGATTTCCTTTGCCTGTCCCTCTTGTTGATTCTGCTGCCCGGATTGGTATTTGACCTCGGCCTGTTATTAGGATTGATTTGCATACTCCTTTGGTACTGGTATTGTCCTCTTGGTTACGACCCTGCCTTCTTTGACCTGCTTCTTGTATTTAGGGAAAGTTAGTCTTTTCCCCAAAGTCCCGCACTCACTACGCGTGTGTTAGAACGCGTCTCTCATACCATCTGTGGGAGAGTGCTACCATCAATTGGGACTTATTTACCTGCACCCGGTATAGAGCTTACAGGGGGTATATTATTGGTGAGCGCGTGTTTATTACCACAGTCTAGCATATACACAGAAACTAGAAATTCTTCCTCTGCTCACATTTTAAGTACATACCCTTTTCTGTCTTACAGGTGCAGTGCCACAAGGAAATACATCACAGGGCCTTGTGGGCCCCCTTTTTCATCCGGCTGACTGTGTATGTATCATACATACACAGCAGAAGGAAGAGCAAGGGAAGCCTCTGCTCGTCGCCGCGAAGAGAAGTGCTTGAGAGTCCAACAGATTGGTCGCAAGCCATCTTCTGCGGCGATGAGCGAGGTTAAAACCGATATCGCAGAGGACTGGGGTCCTAAACTAGATGCAGAGTTTGCACGGGTACATAAGGTGCTAGAGAAATTGGGAATGGACTATGAGGGACTTGTCCAGGGACAAAAGAACATAGCCACTCAACAACAAAACATGGACACCCGAGTCCAATTATTGGAGACAGGGGGTCCAGTGGGACCCGAGGTTGAACCAGCAGCTCCCCTGATTCCCGTTAGGCCACCCCCTGCAGTACCAGATCGGCCTCATTTCACCCACGTACTGCCCAATCCTCCAATGCCCCAAAGATTCAAGGGAGATAGCAGAGACTTTCATAACTTCCTGACACAGTGCAAACTGCATTTCTTGAATAAACCGAATGTGTATAACAATGACAGTAGCAAAGTGCTCTTCGTCCTAATGAATCTTGAAGGTAACGCTCTTCAATGGGCCACCCCCTTCATTGACAGCAGCCATCTTATGTTACGTGATTATGATTTGTTTTCTCAAATGTTCGCCGACATGTTTGAATGTAAGCAAGAAGTAGACATACGTCAAAGTGAGTTGCTTGAATATAGACAAGGAAACAGAGAGACACAGGAGTATGTTACTCACTTTCAAATGTTAGCCGCCACCACGGCCTGGCCGGACACGGTCCTTATAAAACTCTTCTACAGGGGTCTTCGTGAGGAAATTAAAGACCAATTAGCTAACATGCTCACATTACCCCAAGTACTATCTGAATATGTAACACTAACAATACAGATTGACCAGAGGATGAGAGAACGTAAGAAAGAAAAGAGACGGACTGAAGGGTACCGTCCTTTGCAGAGATACGTTTCATCTCCCCCTAGGAATCCTGACACGAGTGAACCAATGCAGTTGGGAGGGGTTAGGGGTCCCCTATCCCAGAGAGAGAAAGAAAGGAGACGCCGCGAAAGGCTGTGTTTTTACTGCGGTGACCCTCGTCATGCTATAGGTCAATGTCCCTTAATATCGGGAAACGCCAGCGCCCGGTAGTCCCCAGAGGAGGACAGCCGGGCGTAGACCAGAAAACTCATCCTCGCATTTTAGGAACCCTAGCAGGTGACGCACCTACCGCACCACATATATATCTGAATATAGCCTTTCATTTACCCGGTGAAAGAGTGCTCCATACTAAGGCCCTTCTCGATTGTGGAGCTAACGGTAACTACATGGACCAAACCTTTCAGAAACTACACCAAATACCCGTGAGGAAAAGAAATAGACCAGAGCAGGCCATGACTGTAGATGACTCTGTGCTGAAATCTGGGCAGATCAATGAAAATACTGTTCCTTTAACCATAGCCTATCAGGATGTGAAGAATGAGGAACAGTTTGATATAATACAGACACCATCCTTTAAAATCATACTAGGCATGCCGTGGCTCATTAAATGGAATCCCGCCATAAATTGGAAGGATCGAACCGTAGTAGTTACCGAAACTAAAGTCAGACACATAAATGCGATCACGGATCGTTATCCAGATCTTACGACCGTGTTCGACAAAAAAGAGGCGGATGTTCTTCCCCCTCACAGGGAATACGACTGCAAGATCGACCTCCTACCGAACACTAGCATTCCCCATGGCAGAATCTATGCTCTCTCACCAAAAGAAGACCTCATATTAAAGGACTATATTAAAACTAATCTAGAGAAGGGGTTTATACGCCCATCCTCTTCACCAGCAGGAGCCCCGCTATTCTTCGTGTCCAAAAAGGACACCGATGAGCTTAGGCCATGTATTGATTTCCGCTTACTGAACTTAATAACAGTTAAGAACCGTTACCCTCTACCACTAATCCCTGTCCTACTTGACCAGATACAAAATGCATCCATCTTTTCTAAGATCGACCTACGTGGGGCCTACAATCTGGTTAGAATGAGGGAGGGGGACGAGTGGAAAACTGCATTCCGAACTGCTCATGGCCATTACGAATACTTAGTCATGCCCTTCGGACTATGCAATGCTCCCGCTTGTTTCCAGTTTTTTATCAATGATGTTTTTCAAGACATTCTCAACACTTTCATGGTCATCTACCTTGATGACATCCTCATCTTCTCTCATAACGAAGTGGATCATACTAGACATGTAAGACTAGTGTTAGAAAAATTACTACAACACCGTCTATATGCTAAAGAGTCAAAATGCCTATTTTTTCAGCCCCAAGTTCCCTTCTTAGGTTTTTTGATTTCACATCAAGGCAGGGAAATGGACCCCGTGAAAATACAAGCCATTATACAATGGGAGGCCCCTCAGTGTACAAAAGATGTTCAAAGGTTTCTCGGTTTTGCGAACTTTTACAGGCAATATATTCCTGCGTACTCCGATTTAATACTCCCCTTGACCTGGATACTCAAAAAGAAAGGATTTTTCTGGGGAGAAGAACAACAGGGAGCTTTCGAGGCCCTTAAACAAGAATTTACTAAAGCCCCCGTCCTGATACACCCCGATTTTACCAAACCCTTTATTGTAGAGGCTGATGCATCCTCAAACGCTATAGGAGCAGTCCTTTCTCAGAAAAACACCCTTCAGGAAACTCACCCCGTTGCATACTATTCCAGAAAACTAAATTCCGCCGAAAGGAACTACACTATATATGAAAGAGAATTATTGGCCATAAAGGAAGCCTTGAAACAGTGGAGGCATTATCTGGAGGGAACAGGGAATCCCATTACTGTATACACGGACCATAAGAATTTAGAGTTTCTTAAAAACCTAACTTGTCAGAACGGTAGGCAAGCCCGTTGGTCCCTATTTTTCTCTCGTTTCGATTACACGATCACATATAAACCAGGGTCGTGTAACGCCAGAGCTGATGCCCTCTCAAGGAGTTTTTCTGAGGAGGAAAAGGAAGGATTACTTCCGACACCCATACTGGCTCCTCAACGTATAATAGGTGCTACGGGGGCTATGTTGTCTTCCTTTTTACAAGAGGTGAGAGATAGCTATACCTTGGAGATGAAGAAACAGTTTATGAGTAAGGGGACTATGTCTAAAGAGATTGAAGGTCTTTTATTTCATGGATCTAGATTGTGGGTACCTAATTTGTCACAACAGAATGAATTGATGCAGTGGTGTCATGAGTCCCCGCTGGCTGGTCACCCTGGCCCTGTAAAAACTATGGAATTACTCTCTCGTTATGTTTGGTGGGACAAGATGAAGAAGACAGTTGCTGAATATGTTTTGTTATGTCCTATATGTGCAAAGGCAAAAGCGAGTCATTTGATGCCACAGGGGTTGTTGCAACCTTTAAAAGTACCAGAGGGTCCTTGGAGGACGATTTCCATGGATTTTATAACAGATCTTCCTAGGAGCAAGGGTTACACTGTTGTGTTAGTAGTCACTGATCTGTTTACAAAGATGGCGCATTTCATTAGCCTCACTGGTTTACCCACAGCTAAGGTGTTGTCATTGATTTTCATTTCTCATGTGGTGAGACTCCATGGGATACCCGATGTAATCGTCAGCGACAGAGGTTCTCAATTTATTTCCAAGTTTTGGAAGGAGTTTAACAAACAGTTGGGTACTAAACTTGTATTTTCCTCGGGATATCATCCCCAAACTGATGGCTCTACTGAGCGGTGCAACCAGACGTTAGAGCAATACTTAAGAGTGTTTTGTATGCAAGATGAGAAGAATTGGTTTTACGCATTACCCATAGTGGAGTTTCTCTATAACAACTCTTACCATTCTGCAGTGAAGACTACGCCCTTTTGTGCACTAATGGGATACCACCCCAGTTTCCTTCCCTCCAGATTTCCTAATGCCTCTCTTGTGCCCGAGGTTTCAGTGTTCCTCAAGTCCTTTGCATCAAGGGTACGCGTCTTAACAATATTGCTCCTTGCCTCTAAAGCCGCCATGAAAGAACAGGCAGATAAACACCGCAGGGATGTACCCACCTTTTCACCTGGGGAACGGGTTTGGCTATCAACAAAGAACTTCCGTTTTAAGGGGAACACATGTAATAAGTTATCCCCTCGCTATATAGGGCCCTATGTAATTGAAAAGGTAATGTCACCTCTAGTCCTCAAACTGAAACTACCCCCATCCATGAAATGTCACCCAGTGTTTCATGTTTCACAGATCAAAACATATGCTCCAGGTACTCGTCCCGATGTTAACATCACTCAACCACAACCTGATACCAAGGGGGAGTATCAAGTCGCCAAAATCCTAGATTCACGTTTAGTACGTGGGAAAGTACAGTACTTGATTGACTGGGTTGGTTATGGGCCCGAAGACAGGTCGTGGGAACCGGTTGCCAATGTTCATGCCCCGCGCATCCAAGCGGCTTTTCATGCAAGGCAACCGGATAAACCCAGACCTGCGGGGGGGCTTCCTGGGGGGGTGGTACTATTAGGAATCTGGTACCTGTGGTTCCCCAAATGCGTCCTCAACACCCCAGGCCTCCTCCCAAGCAATCAGACCCACGGGGCCGGCGTCTCCGGCACCCGTGGTCATTTCAGCAACGTTGCAGCATTCGCCCTAGACTGTGGTAAGAAGTCGTGCCGGTAGCCGGTTACGGCAACACAAGCCCTCGTAGGGACTACAAAGATGGCCGCCGGATGTTGTCCCTTGTTTGTGTTATTACCTCTGCTTTTGTTATGGACATCCAAGATGGCCGCCCCCGTTTAGAGTATGATTCAGTCCCTTTTCTAGCTCCACTAGCTTCCGGCTAAAGCATTACTGAGACCGGACTTCCTTATAAGGAAGACGCCGGCCTCAGTCCGACGCTTGCGACCAACAAGCGGACCTCGCGTGACCCTTCGTCTTGATTCCTGTGCTCCAGTTATCCTGCTAATTGCGATAAGTGACTCGGCCTGTCCCTCGACCATTCTATTGTGTATTCCCTGGTTATTGTGTCTTTGCTGGTATTGTGACCCTTGCTTACTCTCACTGGATATTCTGTGCCTATTCCTTTTGCTACTTCTGCTGCCCGGATTGTGTATAGACCTCTGCCTGCTTTACTGGATATTCTTTGCCTGTGCCTTTTGTTGATTCTGCTGCCCGGATTGTGTATTGACCACGGCTTGTTGTTTGGATTGATCAGCATATTCCTTTGGTATTGGTATTGTCCTCCTGGTTACGACCCTGCCTTCATTGACCTGCTTTACTTGTATTTAGGGAAAGTTAGCTTTTCCCCAAAAGTCCCGCACTCACTACGCGTGTGTTAGAACGCGTCTTCCATACCATCTGTGGGAGAGTGCTACCATCAATTGGGACTTATTCGCCTGCACCCGGTATATATTTATTTTATTTTTATTTATTTAATAGTTTTTTGTATAGCGATTGCTACTAGGTATCGAACCGCTTCCAGTTTAAAAACATGTAAACCCCCCCTTTACCCCCCCAATCCCCTCCTCTTCTCTCCCTCTCCCCACCCCCACAACAACTCAACCAGCTCTAGGAACCCCCCACCCTCCTATAACTGCTCTCCTGTGCCATGTCATCATGAGACCCCTCCAACTTGTCTGGGTCTATAGACTCCGGTCAACATATTCAGTCTTTTGGCCTGTTCCGCTCTTTTGATGAGCTCAAGATTGTTTCTCTGAGGCAGTGGGGGTGATGTCAAGCCTCTGATAATGTTCTGCCGCTGTGGACCCCCCTGTTGCTGTCTCGCTGTGTTGATAGAGGAGGTCTCCTGCAATCCAGTACCCTGTGTCCTCAGCAGGGATGTCTGTTGTGCTATCACTTTCGGTCTCTCGCTTCTTCTCACCATTGAGCTCTCCTGGTTTATGGCTGACTGGTTCTTGCAAGGAACCCTGTTGGGCAACTCTGGTGGCCGCACTTTGGCTTCTTCAGCTAGCAGGTGGGATTTCACTGTGGCTCGAAAACCCATCCAAGAGCTTATGCCGCGGACACTCGCGGGGAGGTCATTCCACATTTTCCCCCCTGCGTATGCCAGGGTACGACCTCCTTTTCTTTGCTTCCTTATTTTAGGAATTAGGGCCCTATTTGTCTGCATGGGTCTTCTTAGTCTGTTCTCTAGTGGGGTTTTCGCCCATTTCCCGGAATAGCCGGGACCCCTTTTGGCTCTAGCCTTCCACACCATGCAGCATGTTCTGAATTTGATCTGACCGGCAATGGTCAGCCATTTAAGTTTTTGGCGCCATGGAGTGATGTGATCTTGTCGTTTGAGATTAAAGATTAAGCGTATCGCTCTGTTCTGTACCTTCTGGACTGTAAAGATGTGTTTTTTTGCTGTGTCCAGAAGGTGGACCAAGCCGTAACTGATCCGTGATCCGACACAAGCCTGGAATAGGTGTTTTTTTTGTTCCAGGGTTAGGAGAGGGAACACCCGCGACAGGGAATTCAGCTGATGGTGGCCGGCCCTGGCGATCTTGGTAGCATGGGCAGCGCCATCCAGATGGTGACTAAATTCCACTCCAAGATTCCTGGTTTGTCTGACGGGTATAGGGGGGGGGCCCCAGGAGCCAGGCCATGGGAAATCTGGCCCTCCCCCCTCCTTGCCTGAACCTGTCACCAGGAGTTCGGTTTTCGACGCGTTGAGGCGCAACTTATTGCGCCTCATCCACTCCTGGATCAAGGTCAGACATGGCACAAGTTTACTCCCGTCAGAACAGGACTTGTGTAAGTCCACCAGAATCTGTGTATCGTCGGCGAACATCTGAAAACGGAGGCCACACGACTCAATAAGAGAGGCCAACGGACGCAGGTAGACGTTGAAGAGGGTGGGTGACAAGGAAGAGCCTTGCGGGACTCCCCATGGAAACGGCAGCTCCCCCGAGCGGGCGTCGCCCCATTTTACCAACTGGGAACGCGCACTCAAGAAGGAGCTAAACCATCTCCATGCCACCCCCCAACCCCCCCTACCTCCCTCAGCCTACTCAGAAGAATCGCGTGGTCCACCGTATCAAAAGCCGCCGACAGATCGAGAAGAATCAGTAAAACAGGATGAGATGCGTCGGCACACCATAGCATTTCTTCCCGGATGTCGATGGTCGCTGTCTCGGTGCCCCTCTCTGCCCTGAAACCCGATTGGTGATCATGCAGAAGATTGCTTTTTTCCAGGTGATCTCTTAGTTGCCTGTTGGCAATGGCTTCTGTAATTCTGGGTAAAAGACATAACTGGGTCACTGGCCGTAGGTTTTTTAACTCCTCGAGATCAAGCCCTGGTTTCTTCTGGAGTGGAGTGATCACTCCCCTTTTCCACGCTTTCGGCACCTCCCCTGAGGCAAGGCTTTTATTTACCATAGCTGTAATGTCCTTCAGTGTGGTGTCGAGCAAAGATGTCATCTTGAGTGTGGGGATCGGATCTAGTATGGATGAAGCTGGCCCCAGTTTCCCAATTATAGCCTTCACCTCTTCCTCCGTTGCTGGGGTGAAGTTGGTAAATTGTTGCAGCGAGGCTATGTCTGCCTTATTGGAATTTGAGAGGCACTGTGGAAGGAAGCCTGATGATTCCTGGACTCCTTCCAGCTTGTTTTTCCACTCCTGGTCTAGGCCCGAGAAGTGCTGGCATTCCTTCTCTTCTTCAATTTTCTCCCGCAAGTCTTTCACTTTATCATGGAAATATTTCGCCACGCCATCGCAAAAGGCTTGAGGATCTGCTGGTTGAGCCATGCTGGCGTCTGTGGTTGTCGTGAGTTCTCTCGTGATTTTAAAGAGCGCTTTCGTGTTGTTCTTGGCAGTGTTAACTTGTGACTGCACATAAGTACGCTTGCTGTTCTTTAGCGCAAGTTTATAAGCTGTGTGCATACGGCACCATCTGTCTTGGTCTGTTCTGGCCTTAGATTTTTGCCATTGTTTATGCATGGCTCGGCACTTGGTGCGAAGAGCCCTGAGGTCGTCTGAGAACCAACGGTTCCTTAAATGCTGTGGCTTTTTTTCCAGTCTTTGTTTAATGGGACACAGAATGTCCCGGGCAATTGTGAGTTTAGCAAAGAAGATGGCGTCCATCTCTTCAATGCTCAAGTTTGCATTGGAGAAGGGCACCCAGAGATCCTGTAGTTGAATGTTAGTTAGATTACGGAGATCTCTCCGCCAAATCTTTTTGGTGATACACTTTTTTTCTTTTTGCTTCGGGTGTAGAGGCCAATTGAGCATGGAGGTAGATAATAAATAATGATCCGCCCAGGCATACAAATGCAGCTCTACTTGTGCTAACTTGATGTTTTTTGCCCAAATGAGGTCTAATTGGTTTCCGCGCTTGTGTGTCGCCCCTGTGGGTAATAAGTCCAGATGTAGTTGATCTAGAATTTGCGTGAGTTTAATGGTATATTTATCCTCAATGTCATTGGCATGGATATTTAAGTCGCCACATAAGAGCATGTGAGGGGAGGTGGGCTGTAATTCTTCCAAGCATCCTTGTAGTTCTTCCAGGAAGATGTCTTCATCTCCTGGGGGATGGTAAATACATAGTATGTTATGGAGTGGGGCTCCCTTCGGGCCTCCTTTAATCATTAGATATTCGAAAGAAGATGGGTGAGGGTCAAGAGTGTATTCCTTGAAATTCAGTTCCTTCCGATGGACCACTGCCACCCCACCACCTGTTCTATCTGTTCGTGCACTTGATTATATGGTGTACCCTTCCGGGAGGATGTCTACTATGGCAGGATCCGAATCACCCCGGAACCTTCTGTTAATAGTAGTATGTCGCGATGGAGGTCCTCTAGTATGTCATGCAGTTCGTTGGCATGAGCAACTGCTGATCTAGTGTTGAACAAACCAAGTGTTACATTGGGATTGGCATCCCTCTGAGTTATTGTTGGGGATTTAGTCCCTCCTTGAGGGGTCTTATGATCATACTTAATCGTGTTGCCCCCTCTCATGTAACCTTCTTTTGTCTCTTCACTGCATATGGGTGTACTTTCTCCTCGCCCTGAGCATGGTCCTTCTGCTCTGACCTCGTCCGGTAATGAAGGCCGAGAGCTCTCCCATGGGCTCACTGAATATGTAGGGCACTAACCTGCTAGCACTGCTAAGTAAACTGCTGACTGTAAAGCACTTGTAATACCTGGATCAAATCAATATGGAGGCCGACAATGTTCACTATAGGTCAACTCCCACCTAGGAGGGTTTACATGGGTACTCCCACCATTAAACTTACAAAAATATGTTCAGCTTGAGTTCTATATCAGTGGTTGATAAACTGGTCAGAGACAGGCTTAAGAGTGAATGCAGCATATTCAGCATGGTAAAATGTGACTAAAGAATATGGTCTGTTGTACTGCAGATGAATTTAGCACAGATTACGTTTGTTACTTTTTCCTGTGTCCAAGTAGGCACAGGCATGGTGCTCGGAGTGTTCGGTGCATGT
>JASBQK010896627.1:0-10680 GCA_030264995.1 Desmognathus ocoee | reverse complement strand
TGCTCACCACAACCTCATGCACCATTATAAGAATATAAGTATTAAGAAGCTCATTGGTGTAGTATGTTGTCTGCTCATTTGTTGCATGCGTTGAGGGGGAGTAGAGAACGAAACAGGTGAGAGAGGTAAGTGGGGAGCCCCCGGCGAGGGGGGCAGGGCGGGGATGGACCTGGCACGAATCTAGGGGTGCTCCGGCGGCCTCGGTTCCCGAGCTGCAGAGAGCTCCCTGGTTTTCGGAAAAAAACCCGCTTACCAGGGTCGGGAGTCCAAGTCCAAGGGTGGAGGGGGCGCTAGACCCCTTTCCAAATCTTAACTCTTCCCTTCCCCTAGCCCCTTCTCCTGTCAACTCTATGCCAAGGTAAGAACTCTCAAACTTCCATCTAAACACTCTAAATGGCCACACATAGTTACCGAGGCTCACAACACACCACGCCTCACCCACACAACATGGTCTCGCCACCGTACCTGAGATAACTGTACGACAACACCAGGCCATCGCTCCAAAGGGCACCAGGTCAGCGCCGTAAAGCCGCAAATGGGGTCGGGGCACTATACAAATACGAATTAACATAACATAACATAACATATTGCGAGCTTGCAAGGGCAGACCAGCGCTGCCAGATGCTGCTGTGAACAAGAGTGTGTCAGAGGGAACAAACCAGAATACCCGAGAGGGCAAATGAAGGCCAGGATAGAGGAGCCGGTGTGCCCAGAACAGTGTAGATGAGAAAGCCCAGGCAGAGGAGAACAGTCTGGGGAACAGGTTCTGAGAATTAGGGGTTAGCAGGAAGCTGCAGAGGTGAGGAAGAATAGATGAGCATTGTTTGGCAAGTGAGGGCTGAGGAGCAGGAGCACAACAGGGGGTGCATTTGTGCACGGCTGAGTGTATAAAGCGACTGAAATGAAACTGTACACAGCAATGTTGTTGCCTATGCAGAAGGTGAAGGAAGACTTGCAGTGTATGTGCAAAAAAGGGTTACAGGTCAATTATATTTTGCAGTACTTAATATTTTGGGATCCCTAATAATGATGTAAGCTTCTAGAAATGTGGGCACAGGAGCCCATTGAACTATCACCAAAACCATCTTCATTTCTAACACTGCTTTTTTGTCCAAGTATTTGCCATGACATTCAGACCCGGGTGTTTCTTCCTACCACCCAGTCTTCCTAACAAAGCAAAACTCAGGCAGGGAGTATGAAATGACTGTGGGAGACTTGTACCCTCAAAGGAAGGCTTTGTAAAAGCTAGTCTGTGGGAATATCGATGATCTTTTTAGTTTTCTGGCTTAAGACATCTCTTGTGATGTCATGAAGCAGAAAACTGTAGATGTTGCTTAAAAAAGGGCTCTCCTACTGCAAGAGCACTGCAGAGACATTTTATTTACTCCACTGTGGAAATACCTGTGGAAAGGTATTTTAAGTGGTCACAGTAATCTTGCCTGGCTGCCAGAATTAGTAGATAAGCAATGGCAGTCCGGATTCACACACACTGTTACTGGATTCCTGTAAAGCTGGCTCTTCATTGGAAAAAGCCAGAGTCACTAATTTACAAAGAGGGTTTCTGTCAGAGAAATCCTGCAGTAATCCCATTTTTAGTTTTCTGCCACTTGTCCTCTTTTATGATACCATACAGCAAAAAACTAATTTCTCCAATTCTTCGTGAGGGCTTCCTAGATGAAAGCCATCCCAGAGACTACACTTTTCCCAGTGGTTCACTGGCAGAGGATTACTTTAACTAACTGGCCTTTTGACCAATGTCATCCCTCAAACTTTTTTTTGGCTTTTTTTGTACATGTACAGTACCTGGCCTTTAAACCACACTGTGGACCAGCACCTTGATGAACATTTGCCAGCACCCCCGCCAACACTCACAACCACCACTCGCTGCTGTCCTCTTGCAGCAGCCCCTTGCTAAGTGTCACTAAGCCTCCCATCTTGGTCCTTTGGCAGCACCCTCACCCCCTTGCAGACACTTGCCAGGCCACATACACTGCCTCGCCAACCCCCAATCATCTACCAACCCATGCCGTAACACAAAATAGCCACCCAAGTGCTACCTCGCTAGTTCATACATATTCACCCACAGTCTTGCCAGCAAATACTCGTCCACCTGCCCACAGCCTTGACAGCCCCCACCCAATCACCCACCACTGCCTCACAGTACCCCACCAGAACACTAACTAGCATCCACTCCCCGTCCACCCACTGCCTCATCAAAGCCCATGCACCTATTGCTTTAGCAACTCTAACCCACCTGCTGACTGGCCAGTCCCTACCCTCTGTCTCAGTAGCTCTCACCCACTCACTGCCTGGTCACATCACACTCAGCAACCAACTCACTGCCTCCCCAACACCTGAATGAATGAATAGACAGACAGACAGACAGACAGGCAGGCAGGCAGGCAGGCAGAGAGACAGACAGACAGACAGACAGACAGACAGACATTTATTAAAGCGCACTGATGTTCTTGACTTCGAGGCACCACCCCTCTCCCCCATTCATCCCTACAAAATTCCCACCCCGCCTCCTGGTTGATGCTTTAAAACCCAATACACCCTACTTAAAAAACCATAAAAAACACACACCCCACCCACCCAAAGTCCAGGCAATCCATCAGCTAACTTTGGAGAGGAGCCCTGGTTAGCTGCTCAAACCAGGGAAGGCCAGTTACTGATCAATCCAATGTGAGTAGATATTGAAGGGCCCAAGGGAACCAGAGAGACAAATCTGAACAGGGATGGAGTTCCATCGTGGGGCTTGATGAGAAAGGGGGTCAACGGCTCTGGTCCGGAGATGAGATATCGGAGTGTGACAGCCCCTTACCCAGGAAAAATGCTGGCATAGATATTTAGGGCCTGCTGGTGAAGGGCCCTCCAGATCACTACTAGCCTTTTCAGCTTAATTTGGTTGCAAATTAATAGCCACCTCGGCTCCCTCCTGGCCTCCGAAACATGATCTGTTTTTGTAGTCCTCACGCCATGCAGACAGCACAGTTCTGCACTCTCTGCAGACAGTTCCTGTCTCTCTCTGCAAAGCCAGTGTAAAAAGAGTCACAATAAGATAGTTTGAATATGTAAAACTTCCTGTTAGAGGGTGGCTCGATGGCACAGGGCCAAAAGTGGCATGAGGGGTACCAGTCTATTCAACTGGAAATGGGTTGACCTTGACATCCTGGCTACTGTGCATGAGGGTTTCCGGACTGATGAATCCTCGCCAGCATACACCACCAGCACACCAATGCCAGTCCCTACCCTCCAACTCACTGTCCTGCCAGCACCCGCCCATCAACCTACTTCCTCACCAGTGCCTACCCATCCACTGTCATGCCAACACCAACCAGGCCACTCACTCAGTAACCCAATGCCTCACCATTACCCACCTAGTGACTCATCAAATTCCTTGCCAACATTGCCACCCTCACCAGTACCCACCACCCAAACAGATTTGCCAGCCCACACCCACCAACCTGTCTCACCAAGATCTGCCCACTGCCTGGCCAGACCCCACACAGCCACTCGCCCACAGCCTCCACTCTCCCCTGGCAGAATTAGGAGAGCAAAAATAACCCCAGTGAATGTACACCATCCAAAACATGGCCAACTATTGCCTTGCCAGCCTGTACCCAACCAGTGCTTCACCAGTGCCCACAAACACACACCCAATGCCTTCTCAGTGCCCACCACCCCATCTAAACAGCCACTGCCTTTCCAGTGTTTACTAACCCATACACTGCCTTGCCAGCATGTAAATGACCAACCAAACAGTGCCTCTCAAACACACACAGGAACCACCCACTCACTGCACACCGTTCCAGCCACCACCCTCCAAACTACTGCCTAACCAGTTCCCAGGCATACATTCCCAGGCCAGATTCCACCCACCCCCGGCCTCAACAGCAGCCACCCAGCCACCCAGCCACTGCCTCCACAGAACTCCCATGAAACCTATCCACCACCGACCCCATATGCACCGTTGTCAGCCTGCACCCGCCAAGAGCCTCACAAGCTCCCAATTGCTGCTTGGCTAAACCTCACCAGCACCCAATCCCACTCACCTTCAACAGAACCTAGTGTGGATCTTCACCAGCACCCTCAAACCCACAGACCTTCACCAGCCCCAACCTGTGCAGATGTTTTAAATTCCTCCCCGATCTTCCTTTCCCAGTCCCTGTACAATGACCCTAGCAATCTCCTCTCTGCCACTCCCATGAACAGCCTCACCAGCACCCGACCTACCCACCTAACCGCTGCCTCAGCAGCCCCTCCAGCCACTGTCTTCCCATCTCCCTATATTACGAGCACCCCACCTACTGCATGCAGAAAACTAATGGTATTGGCCAATACTTGTTTACTTCCGTGATGGATACAGGAGTGGAGTGTCTTAGACAGAACTGTGTGTGACCTTGGACTCTCAGTCATCATCTTCATAATCATTATGATGCACTTAATGGGCATATTGTGCCTATATCCCAGAGTGCCGTGTGCTGTGAAAAAAGTGAGTTGTGACAGACTGGACCAAGTAGACTCACAGACACAAAAGCTCTTTATAAGAATAGACAAAGCCTTATTCATAGAAAACCATGTAATGCAAAACATACAACAACTGAAAGCAGGACCACAAGAGATGTGTCTGTTAACTACTTGCCCGGGTCACAGTAATCCACTTTTATCTTGGCTAACAGACATTGTTAAATAAATGTTCAGTGAATTAGCAATAGATGAGTGCACATTTGCCAGTTTTCATGCCACCGGTCCCTTAGGCCTAAGTGTAACATCCCTAAGAGTCCCAACATCGCCTTCACCTACATCTTTCAGCTCTGGAGTTATTGTGAGCTCGCCAGAGTCAGTGTCATTTGTGGTGGCATTGCGTGTGCTGAGGCCTTTATTGGAAACACACATATCGGCCGCATTGTTATCCCCTATACACGCTGTGCTGGCTGTGACAGGAGGCTGGCAGAGGATGGCTGACTTTAGAACAGAGTGCCTGGAGAAGCTTTGATGCTATTAAAGGTAGTGCTGGATTTGGACTTAGCCTTAGCAAAAAAATTTGCTATCACTTTAATAGTGATGTCCGAGCCTGTGCAGTGTATTTGTCAGGGGCTCATGCACGAATAGCATCCTAGTCTTTACCCATATTGTTAGAAGGCACTTAAACAGCGGATGAAAGAAGCAGTGAAAGGGTTGTGGTCTGGTCGCTGGTCGAGATCCGTGTGAACCAGCAAAAACCGGTAGCGACACACCAGTGCTAACGTGCCGGTGTTGTCTATAAACACGTCACCAGATGTTAGGATTTCTGGGAAGTGTAGCCCCAGTTTCTCCTGGGAAGAGTAGTCCCTGAAAAAGGTTTGAACAAATCACTCACGCCCACACAAGGTGATAAAAGGCGAGACAAACAGATACCGAAAACATTAAATGAACACAAGCCCCCTTATTATGTGTTTGGTTTTAGTGGTAATATTTGAGTAAATTCTGCCTGATTATGAGTTTACAATGAATTTCAAGTTCAAAGAGGGTTTTGCTCAAACTCATAATATGGGTGCTTTTACTATGTGCAAGGGCCTGTGTAAAAACACCCACATTATGAGTTTGAGCAAAATCCTCGTTGAACTTGAAATTCATTGTAAACTCCTAAACAGGCAGAACTTGCTCAAATTTGACCACTAAAACCAAACTCTTAATCAGGGTGAAGGTGAGGGCAGTTTTCGAATCAAATCAAAACAAGTATAAAAGACAGAACAAAATTTGGAATGAGCAACTGTAAAAGACCCTTATATATTAGCGGCATTTGTGGGTTATTGTGACTAGCTTTTATCTTACTCTCGCATCCGCCGGGCGTCAATGTAGCTCCTGCCGAGATTCAGAAATGTGTTCTCGTCAAGGGACTTTCTTTAGAATGACTACTTCATTTTTGTCCCTTGGACCTTGTGTACATTTGATTTGAGGGTCCCTGTCAGTAGCACACTGCAATAGTCCAATCTAGTGAAAATTGTTTCACAAATGTAGAAATCTGCCACAATAATCCCAGATGATAATAAGAGCTTTTGCTGATGTTATTAACATGAGCTTCCATATAGGGTGCAAAATCAAGGATCACACCTATGATTTGTACTTTCTGCTGAGTTTGGATGGAACAGTTATCAATCGTAAATTCCTAGTAGCTAGGCTCAAGCTTCGCATCAGCAATGATTGTTCTAACCACCATCAGTTCTGCCATGTTACTGCTTAGGCACAGCCAATGGGCTGCCATCCAATGAGAGACCAGGCCGTGAAATCATCCGAAGGTTCTAGGAGCAGTTGGGTGTCATCAGCATAATTTGTAAACAACACCCCCTTTTTAGTCAAAAGGTTACATAGAGGTCTGTGATATACGTTGAAGAGGAAGGCGGACAGGTAAGAGCCTTGCAGAACGCCAAACTGCAGCGTTCTAGGTTGGACGTACCTTTGCTCCAGCACACTCTTGATAGGCAGCTGTCTAAGAAGGATTTGAACCACAGTACAGCACTCCCTGAACAGTCAGAAACAGTGTCCAGAGTGTCAAGGAGACGATCATGGTCTAACAAGTCAAAGGCTGCAGAAAGATCAAGCAGCACTGGGAGCCATTTTGCCCTTATCCAGGATAGATGACATCTGAGTATGTAGATCAAGTAGTGCAGATTCCGTACCATCATTTGCTCGGAAACCTAACTGTCTGTAATGTACTATGTCACTGTCCTCCAAATGTTTTTGAAATTGACTAGCTGCTACCTTGCCTACCATGTTAAGCAAAAACTTCACAGTGGTAATCAGGCCTAAGTTTTTTGGATCTTTTGGGTCTTGCCCCACTTTTTTAATTAACGGAGTTACTCTGACTTCATTGATGCTGTCGAGTATGCAGTTGAAAAAGAAAAGAAGAGTTGACAAACCTCGTCAGGAAAGGGGCAAATAGAACTATGTTCTCTAGAACCAATTTCGATGGAATAGTGTCCCCTAGTCCAGAGATTGGTCTCATAGAGCTAAATACCTTTTTTAATTCTGGCATTGAAATAGAAGGCCTGGAAAATTGAGCGGCAGATTGTTCAGGAATGCTGCGGTTACAGGACACAAAAAGATCAGAAATGCCCTCGGATGAGATTTTATCCAGGGCCTCTTATCAGAACAGGTACGACGGCTATTATAAGGGGAAGAGAGCTATATATGAGGTAATTTGCCAACACATTGTGGCCCTAGGTATGAATAGAGTTGCCATATCAGTACACTAGATTAATGCTTTGTTATGCTTTCTCTTGAAACAGAAGTAGGGCATCCTTGAATAATACGCCTGCCACTACAGACAACACGACACCATGTTCTACGTGAGACAACAGGGAGGAACGCGTTCCCTACTACTGTCCAGGGAAGTGCAACAGCTGTGGCACTGGGTGATCAGATGCTACATCAACCTACAAGTGGAGCACATAGCGGGAGTGGCCGACATCACAGAAGATGCCCTAAGCCAGACTTCACTGGAAGCCCATGAGTGGTGCCTCAAAGACTGGGTCCTGCAAGAAGTATTCGACCAGTGGGGAGTACCGATAGTCGATCTCTTCGTAATGAAGACCACTGCCAAGGGTCAGCACTTTGCCTTGAGGTTCCACAAATCTGGGTTTTTGGGGAACGCACTGTTGATGGACTGGCCAAGTCAGCATCTCCTCTACGCTTTTCCTCTAGCGCCATTGATACCAAAGGCCCTGCTTATGTTGCGACATTCGCAACTTAATGCAGTTGATTCTGATCGCATCAACGTGGGATAGGCAGCCGCGGTTCACCAATCTGCAACAAATGTCATGCTTCCCACATGTTCCACTGCCACATTACATAACATAACTGTAAACATAGCATGAAACAAGAATGTGGAGGTAAGTCGTGAGTTTCTTTTTTGGTAGCAGCTTAGCAGCAAGGTGGAAGAAGGCCCACGTGGCTGAGAATGGGATACACGTTAATGAGCCAAATTACAGCGTAGATATCATTGAAGAGCTCGTTTGAGAGCAGGTATATATCTTGGAAGCTCACCATGCACGTATATAAGTTAACAGCCCCTGTGGAAGGACTGTATACCCTTCTTAATGTCAAAAACAAGCAATGATGACACGCATGCCATGTCTATGATTATAGCAGATAATAATAGATGTGCATGAAGTCTGCTAGTGATAGGCTGGAGTAGATTGAAAGATACTGGAAAACTCCACCCATAATGGTCTTTTGAGGAAATTGAATTGAGAGTGTCAATGGATGTGGTGTACGAACAAAACAATACTTGTGAAATAATACCTGAGTACATTGGAGTGAGTATTGTTAGCAAATGAAATGTTAATTTAGTATACCAATAATTGGTATATTTAGTTATTTTAATTAAGAATAACTTTGGAACAAAACGTGTTACAATGTAGGGCAGTAAATAACCTACTGTTTTCTGTTTGCATAGATTTTGATGCCCATCCTGTAATTCCTTAACCCACTAGGAATTGAAAACAACATACCCTAAGATATGCAACAAGGGCCATTCCTGATGAATGCCCAGTATTGATCACAACAAGGACAGAAACATGTTGAATGTGTGGGTATGCATGAAAGTGGTTTAACATCCTTTTTAGGATATATGAGATATGAATGGGGTGGATGACAGAAATAATGATTTGCTGATAAACTTGTAATTCTTTTTAACTATTTTTATGGATGAAATAATAATAATAAAAAATATTCATTTTTAATCATGTTGTAGTAGGCTTTATGATTTTGGAGATTTGACACTGTTTTGTGAAAACAGAAGGATTTATTGTGCATGACTCATAACAAGATCCCTCTTCTTCGTAAACTAGTTGTACACGGTTGAAGGATCTGTTAGTACCAGTTTGTCACAGGGATCTGGCATTGCAGGCTTCAAAGAGGATCTTAACCCAATGATAATAATCAATAGGGAAATTAGTATAGGTTCTAATACTAAACTGAATATTAAACTCCTGATCCTCTCCCTCTTAGAGAATCACACTTACTTAATGCTCAAACTCTTTTGGCCACTCCATCAAATGTGTTGACATTATTTACAATGACACTGACAGGGGCTAATGTCTACATTAGAGACTATCACCCTCTCAGCAAAGTTCTAAACTTGTGAAGCCCTCATTGTGAATTTTAGGTCACGTCTGCCTTAAAAGTCAATCCTTTCCCCTCAGCACAAAACCGTATTGTTACCCCAGTCTTTTGGGTATCATTCTGGATTCATATTTTCACCCTGAACCTTCAGGTAGTTTCTTCCTGGGCTGATGTTGGGCTTCTCGGGCCTTTGCTTGCACAGTCATGAATACGGAACACCCCTGTTCCTCCCTCCGCTATGCAATAGCCGGAAGGTTGAAAAGGGGGCCCCACAAGGACCAATGGTCGGCCTACTGGGCGCTGCACCTGCAAAACATAATGGGGAACAGGTATTAGTATTGGGGCGCTGAACAGGGAACTGTGAATAATGAGACTGTGGCAAGAAGTAGCGCTTACCAATAATAACCCCCTCAGGTGCTCAATACCGGGTGCAGGTGATAGAGTCCAGTTGACAGGTTGTACCCTTCTATAGATGTTATAGAAGACACATTCTAACACACGTGCACTTGATACAGGACTCAATATGCGGGAGCTGACTTTCCCTATAGCACTAATAGTGTAAGGTTTAAGAGAACCAAGGAATCCAATACAGGCAGAGTCGGTACACAATACGGGCAACAGAGTACAAAGGGCTAAGGCTAAGAATATCCAAGAAGCAGGCAGAGGTCTGGGCAACACACGGGCAAAAGAGGTACCAGGGCTGAGGCAGAGAATATCCGATAAACAGGCAGGGTCAAAACCAGAGCACAATACCAAACAGAATCACAGAGCACAAGAATAGTCAAAGGACAGGCCGGGTCACTTATCGCTATCAGGCAACAGGAGAACAGGAGTTCAAGAACACAGGAGCAGCACGAATGCTTCCGGGGTCTGCTTGTTGATCCCAAGCGAGGTTTGTGAGTCGGCGTCTTCCTTATAAGGAAGCGCCGAGCTCCTTGGAGAACACTGGCAATGGAAAGCGAGGAAGGACTCGTATGACAATAAGGGCGGCCATCTTGGACTTGTCCCTTCCTAATGGGAGACGAGGGACGTAAACACAAACAAAGGACCAGCCGCGGGCGGCCATCTTAGGAAGAGCTACAACACGCGAGTGCTGTAATGCCGTAACCGGCTACCCGCGCCGACATCGCACCACAGTCTCAGGAGGTGAGTAACGTATTTCCTAACACTGGGTAGGTGGATCTTCCCACTAGAGCACTCTTAGACTGTGGTGCCAATCATAATTATATGGATAAAACATTTCAACTGCACCACCAGATTCCCATTAGAAAAAGAACGAAACCAGAGTTAGCTTTCTCTGTCAATGATTCTCCCTTGAAATCAGGTCAGGTAGAGGATAACACCCTTCCATTGTCTCTAACCTTTCAGGGCATGGTAATGTGTGAGCAAATTGACATAGTACAAGTTCCGTCCTTTAAGATCATATTAGGGATGCCCTGGTTGATAAAATGGAATCCCCACATTGACTGGAAGACTAGAACTGTCAGGATTGAGGCTCCTGTTCACAGATATGTTAACACCATCTCCGAACGCTTTCCTGATCTACTTTCAGTTTTTGATAAAAAAGAGGCA
>JASBQK010896626.1:0-15929 GCA_030264995.1 Desmognathus ocoee | reverse complement strand
AAATAATTACACTGTACAAAGACGACTGCCCACAGTTAGCAGATACCATTAAATCTCTCCTGTAAACATTTATACCCTTTAGTATCTTGAAATGCTTTCTCTAAGATACACACTCCAGATTATGCCAGCCATCAGTTCCTTTTTTAAAACATGCAAAATATGTAAGAGGCAAATGACTTCCTAATATATCAATGACTGATCACATTTGTCTTTATTAAGTTTATTTGTAGTCTTGAAGCTCTATGTCTGTCCTAACCAACTTCTAATGCTATTCTCGCCTCCTCTGTCTTGGGAAGATTGCATGTCTCCCCTCCTTGCCTATCCTTCTGTCACTTTCCCTCTCTCCCTTCCCTTCCCCTACTTTAGGGCATGGACCAGAGACAGAACGGTCACATTGTGACAATCGACCTCTGGGTGTTGGAACAGTGGATATAGGCTGCTATTATGACTCCTGGGAGCGAAACAAATGTCTTTTAACATAGCATATCTCCAGAGTCCAGCTAACAGATCTCCGGCTGGAAAGAGGTCGTTTTGATGTCAGTCTGAAAAGACTCCACATCTTGATGCATTGTTTCAAGGATCTAGAGAAACATGGCTTCTAGCTTCAAATTCAAGTTTGCATGAGCCAGCTCTATGTTTCTAGCAGGCAATGGACACTGGTCCAGCACCAACAGAGTAGGCTGTTTAAAGATCAGCAGTAGGGCCTAATTACGTAACCTTATAAACAAAAAGATCCAGGTAGAGGTGCTATTCTGAACAGTCATTGACAGTTAATGATAGAAGTCAGCTTGGGGTGTGCCACGATAGAGCCAGCAGTTTACAAGCTAGAATCCAATGTAATGAAAGGTGCAATTCTGTGGAAAAAAGAGTAAGGCGACAGAGGGCAACACACAACTATTAATCTATTAACTGGACTTCAAGGCACCAATTTTGATGGGGTGATATACATCACTCCAGAGTTGATGGATGCTACCACACATCCCAATCTTAATAGAGATGAAGCATAAGTCAGGGTCATTCGCTCCACACCAAGTCAGACCTGGAGCTGCGAGAATAGCACTGACTGCTGTCTTACCGGCAGAGCGCAGGCACAGTGTGTCTGCACAGCACACATTGTGACTGTTCCAGCAAAATACTGTGGAAAAGGTCACATTCCCGTGTCATAGTAAAGGTGTTAATGTCCGGTGATATGCATTATCAAATTTGGGGGCCAATCCGCTTCAAGAATGGTGGCACAGATATTTGGAGGTGGGATCCAGACAGGGGACCATCCTTATAGACCACCACTCTTATACACTGCCGCCTAGATTAGCAGCACCCAAACAGAACACCATTCAAGAGGCATCAATCCATCAGGGTTATAGAAGAAAGGCCCCTCCAATAAGAGGTCTGCAAATGTAGTTATTCAACAGTCTGTTGTACCTCAATGCACATCAGCAAAACAAGGTGGACAGAAACATGGCTCAGATCGAAGTGGGTTGGAACATGCCAATGACCATTTCAAAGTTCCTCACCTCATGTAGCCAGCGATCCCAATGAGAATGTTGTTCATCAGCCAGCGTTCCTCTCAAGCAGAAAGCCAGTTGGCGAACACCATTATAAAGCAAGAAGAGTCAATGACTTACCAAAATGTAATGAATGTGAATGCTATACACAATTTTTAGAGTTATATAGAATCTGCGATTAACATTACATTACAAGTAAATAGTCCAACCAACTCAGCTTGGGTTTACCTTAAAAAGGAGTGATTTTCCATATGGACAGAGCATTGCTCTGAGTGAGAGCATATATTTGGTGCTTTTTAATAATACTATATTTTATAAATCTATCACATAGGTTTCCTAGTAATCCAGCAACACTAAGAAAGCATACTTTTTGAATTTTGATTTTGAGCACAGAGGACCTTATTTCCTGCAACCTGTTCAATAAGACATCTGCAAGGCTTTCTGTCAAGCACTGGCCTCATTTGCTATTAAGCTTAGACATTAACTGCTTCTTAAGAGTGAGCTGAACTACTGGCTCCACTGCACTTGTGCTGCGGAGTTATGACTGCCAGTGACCCATTCACTCTGCTCATTGGCAAACAACATTTCTTCCAATTGATGGTACGCCCAACATCTGACTGTGCTCCACCAGTGGACCATGGACAGATCTTCAGCACTTATGGCACCACTAACCTGGCAAGTAGGAATGCCAGTCAAGGTGCCCTAACCCCCTAAATGCTCCACTTTGTGGGCAGTAACAAAAAGACAGAGATTTAGACATATTTTGCCCCCTTTTTACAAGGGTTTCAGTGTGATAGGGAATCACTTAAGCCCACACTTGGGAGGACAGGAATTTTTGATATGGTCGCTCACTCTCTTCAACAACAATGCTCTAAAATTCAATAGAAACCACTTTTTTTGCAGCATCAATGTACTTACTTCTTCATCGGTAAATTCAGCTTCCATCAATTCATCAGTGGAACCCTAGGATATAATAAATAAACAAGACCACAAAAATGATTTTAGAGTTAAACATAGTTACCGTAAATATACATCTTGATTTGTCATTTTGTATTTACTGTCAATCAATCAAGTCACCTTTATTTCTGCAAATGTTACTATAAAATGTACATACATATAAATCTACAATGCACTACTACAGCATGTGGTAGGCAGCACGACCACATGAGGTACTAAAGTCTACGTCGTGATCAAGGCCAATGTCCCTACTGACAAAAACAAAATGTAGGTCCTTAAATGGTGCTGGAGTATGGTACTTGCCGATAACTGGATCTGCAAGGTATGCTTGGCAAAATCGATTACATATCGGAGAGATGTTGGCAAATGAAATTTCCCCAAAAGATGTCATACTCATAATAAACATTAAGAAATATGACTGCAGTATGAAACAATTGCTCCAGAGGCTAAACAGCACAACCTCTGCAAAGAGATGGCCGCCACTGTGGCAATCACTGCTTTTTTACAAAATGATATTCCTATCTAAGGAACCGCCATGATGAACATGTGGTCCAGACATCAGGAAATCTGTGAAAGTCAAGGTTCAGATTACCTAGTCTGCCAACAAAGGGTACCCTGACCATGAGGGATCCCCTCTTTATGAGGGATCACTAGTCCACCACGGTGGCAGACTGGTGGCAAGTGGGCTGCAGGTGGTAACTGGAGCGTTCCTGCTGGAATGTGGATTTTTTTTAAACAAAATATGTTTCTTTATAACATTTTAATTTTTATTTATTTTAGCAAGACTGCAATAGCAGACGGACAGCACTCTCAACACTAGATGGCGAACCGCTAGAGGGCATGCCCATTGTCCCATAGTTGAGGTCCCACTGACACTGGGCCTGCCAACCAGCTGCATTACAGGTAACTCTAGATCTGCAAACAATTTGTCTATCATCAAGGCAGTAGGGCGGTGCTCCATAGACCGCCTGATGGTAAATGAGGCTCTCAATCAGAATTTAGCTTTGATCAACGGGATGAGGCAACATGGAAAAACCAGGTGCCCATCTCTGTTGACCTAACAATGAGCTTCATTCAAGCCCAACATCTACAATGAGACTTAGAAATGTTACAAGACTTCAAGAATCTGGTCATCCCTCTTTGGATGAGCTGATCCCCAACTACTTTCTAGCCAAAGAAGCCCATGTTAACTGAAAGTACAGCACAGCACCTCCCATTAACAGTTTGCTTTCTTGCAGATGGTTAGGAAAATCTTACAAGACTGTTGAACAAATGCCCACTTTGAATTTTTAATATTGCTATTTTAAGTGTGATTTTAACCCTTTCTAGGCATAAATTAATTTTAGTGGTTGTAGTAAAGTGCATTTTATATTCTGTTTTGACTCTCACTGCTTTATTATTGTGATCTGTGATTTCTTTTGATAGGGAATCTCCTATTCCCACATTTGTGATTGTGAGGATTCTTGCTGTCAGCACTCTCTTACTACACCTCCAATTCTCTAAATTTCCCCAGCCACAACTGGTACCCTTTGCTTTGCATCATCAATTGTATTTACCGGAAGATTCCAATATATGGTCTTAATAATAATGCGCTTCGGAAACTAAAATAGGGAAAAAAAAGAAACAAATATTAGTTTAATGTAAATAGAATTATCAAAACAATTAACACAGCAGCTACAAATGAAACTATTAGCAGACCATCAACAGGAAAAATGATAAGCAAACAGAAAATATCTTGACCAAAAAAAAGAAATCATGTTGTCATAAATGTCTCCATAATACAAACAAACAACATGTCCTATCAGCATGGCCATAAAGCATCTCCAGCATGCAAAAGAACCCTTCAGGTGTTGGGGAGGTTCAAGGCTCACAACATAGGCTCATAACATAGTGTCATGTTCCATGCCACTCATACAGCTTAGGTCTTACTTGTCTGCTGTAGTTAGGATTTCAGCCTCGGTTCCCATGGGGACCGGCAGACTCGGGTCACGTGACAGATTTCGCACGTCTCGTGAGGCCGGCCTCACGAGACGTGCAAAATCTGACAATGGGGCCATTGTCTAAGGTGGGCACTGATCACCGTATATGAAGGTGACCAACTATAAAGCTCAGATTTGGCAACTGGCTTTCTAGGGGCACCAGGCACTGAGAGAGCGTGGGAGTAGGGAGTGTGAGTGCGCCAGCTGAGGAAAAGGGCCTGTTACCTTTTGTGCATGTGCATTAATCCTGGGGTTGGTGCACCTTTCTCTTGATTCTTAGGCTGTCAGAAACTGGGCACATCTTTAAAGTGGTTCTGGGCTGTCTAGGGATGATTTCCATTTGTTTGGTGGGAGTGGCCTTTGTCACAATGATGATGGCCTCCATTGACGCTTTGAGGAGGGGTATCACTCTTGGGCGATTCAACTACGAAGGCTTTCACTGGCTACAGCTGTTGGTTGCTGAGGGAGGGATAGTGAGGACTCTTAATGGCTAATCTGGTGTTGTGAGTTAGAGGGACTGTTCAGAGGCCTGGCGGCACTGAGCGCTTTCAGTATTGGTGAATTGAAGAATTCAGTTTTTCAGGTTGGAGTTCATGCGTAGAGGATACGCTTAGTGTACTGTGCAGGTTGCTGGAGAGTGAATGGGTTTGGAGAGACTGTGCATTATAAAATTTGGCATTTGTTGCACCTCCCAAAGCAGACCATTGAAGAGAACCCCAACGATCTAGAGGAAGTCAGCAATATCCGGGCCTAAGTCACCACATTATCAGGTGGGCAAGAGGATTCTTTTGGAGGGAAGGGGCGGTGTTGGTTTATCAAAGGGGAATTCTCTGACTTCAGAGAGAGGGAGTCAAATCACTAAATTCCCATATGTATGTTTCCATAGATAATCCTTAATGAGGCTGTGAAGAGGGTTCCTTTGTGGCGGTACCTGCTGATTCCTTCTGAAAGTTAAGGGTCAATCAGGCAGTCAGTCAGTTAATTCAGCAGGAGAGGGAGAGACACAGTCAGCCATCGGGATCTGTAGGAGACTGAATTTCACTTGAGGTGTCATGCAGGAAAGTCAGGTGAGCGTTGTTATTCTATTCAGAGCCTGATTCTGTTGACAGAGTGCCAAAGCTAAGTTATCTGCCTGTCCCAATGGAGGAACAGTTGCAACACAATGTAGATTCTCTTAAAGAGTTGAAGGTCGATGCAACATTATCGAGACAGGAGAATAGACAGCTGTAGGAGTTGGTAGTTGGAAAGGGATGCCAGTGAGGTATGCCTGAATTACTTTGGGAGGATGCAAGTGAGGGCAAATCGGGAGGTCAGCGTCCTCAACCAAGGCAGGCTAGGGTAAAATTGCCTCTTCCCAAGTGTTTTGATGGGAATCCTAAGAAATTCTTTGTGACGAGAGGCAGGGCTGGGGTATTTACCGGAAGATTCCAATAAATTGTCCGTATGACTACGTGCGAAGGAAACTAAATTATGGGAAAAAAAGAAACAAATATTAGTTTAATGCAGATATACACACAATAATTGATGATTTTTGCATTTTTATATATTTAAAAAAAAAAATTCTAAACAATGTGTTTATTGATTTTCAAATTCATTTAACAACAACACACCAATTCCTCTTGTGTTTAAAATACATAGATAACAATACACAACAATTCATCTAAACAACCATATCAATAAACCCTCCCCACTCACCCTTCCCTTGAGGTAGACAAGACACCAAACAGCTCATGCAAATCATTGTCTCCCAGTTGCACAATTCATAACATCAGCAGAACCTGACTCTGACGCAGACTTGCTGAGAGGATCCTGGTGCATACACAAATAATTCATTATAGGTGCCCAGACGTCCTTGGGTCTATAGCTAGGGGTGGACAATTCCCAATATTGTTCCTCGGCCACCTTATGATGTATAAGGTCCGTCCACCACATGCTAATCTTGGGTACACGCTTAGTCATCCAGTGGCGAGCAATTGGTTTCTTGGCTGAGGCCGTAGCTATGTACAATAGTTTGCGCTCTAGAAAGGTGAATTCAGTAAACATCCCCAACACACAATAAAATGGCGAGTACGGGACCTCTCGTTTCTGCACCTCCTTCATGACCCCCCCATACTTCCTCCCAGAAACTCTGTATACCATGACATATTAAGTGGAAAAACGTAGCAGGTTCAGCACCACACCTTGGACATGCAGCCGGTCTATCTGGATAAAAGTGATGTAGCTGGGTCGGAGAATAAAAGAATCTGTGCAGTATCTTGAATTGGACAAGCTTATAACGATAATTAAAAGCAACCTCAGCCACATGTTTCCTAGCCATAACCCACTCCACGTCAGAGTGGGAAAATGCTTTTTCTGCGTCCAGGGCCACCAACACTGTCGGAGCCCTGGAGCGGTTTGCTTTCTCCACCACATGGACCACCCGGCATAGGTTATCTTGGGTTCTCCTCTCAACTTTAAATCCAGCCTGGTCAGGTTGTGTTAGAGCTGGGAGCAGTGGCTCCAGGGGAAGAGCAAGGATCTTCGTATACAATTCTGTGTCGTATACAATTCTGTGTTCGTATACAATTCTGTGTCCAGATTCAAGAAGGCGATCAGCTGATGAGAACTACACTCATCCCCCGGTTTCCCTGCCTTGTGGACTAAGGAGATTGTCGCCTCCAACATGGAATCTGATAATGAGATCCTCTCCCTGAAAGCATGAAATAACTTGACTCGGTGTGGTGTGAGAATAGTGGCAAAAGTCTTATAGAAAACTCCCATATATCCATCAGGCACTGATGTTTTATGAGGCTTGAGTAGTTTAATAGTAAGGAATACTTCCTCCGGGGAGATTGGGTCATCTAAAGCCCTCGCTGCTGCCTTGATGGGCCTGGGAAGATTCGCTTGGTGTATGTATTCTTGAACTTCACATAAGTCTACCCCTTGGGAAATGTATGTTTGTGGAACGAGAGGCATTTCAGGCCTTTTATAGAGTCTAGAGAGGAACACCTCCCCTGGACCTTTAAGAAAATTAATAAGATGTCAGACTTCCCATGCGTTCAGTTTACTGGTTAACAATGGGTTTGGTTTATCCCCGTGTTTATAGTATCGCTGTTTGAGACGGAGAAGGTTCAGGGCTACCCTATCATCAATTTGTCGTTTGCCGATTGCCACAGTCGAAAGTCTCTCCAACTCTTAGTTTGACGATAGGCTTTTTCCGTGCTATCTACCTTGGCTTTAAAAAGTTTCTGGTCGGAACGCCGTTCTGTCACCACTTTTGCAGATAAAGCTATCAATTTACTTATCAGGGATGCCTTGAACACGTCCCAAAGTAGTGTAGTGTACATAAGACAATATCAAAGTTAAATCTATGTCCTCAAATTTCTACCTGTCCTCCTCTTCTTCCACCTGGGGACAGAACACAGTCTGATGTCCCAAGGTGGTGGAAGATTCACAATTCTTCCTTGAAAGTACAGTTTCTCAACCATATATACGTCGACAATTGTTTCGGCCCCCACTATAATTAGCATTGCCTTCTTCAGGGAAGAAAATGTCATCAAATTGAAGTATAGCGGCATGGTCGTGCTGGTCCGCACTGAACAGAGATGGTAATCCCAATTGAGTCGGGCTGACGCAGACTTTTTTACTGCCAGATCTTGTGATGTAGTCCTCAGTTTTACAGGTTGTATCTGTGATATTACCAACCACCAAAATTCATTTTGGATGTGGATGTACTATCTATTGGAGACATTTGTCGTATACTTCAATTTGATTACATTTTCTGTCCTGAAGAAGGCCTTGTTAAAGGACCATTCCGCTGCAGACTTTTTTTACTGCATTTTAAAGTGCTCAATTAGCACTTTAAAATGCAGATTTTCTTAAGGAAAAAGTTGGTGTGTACTTTTAGAGATATGATGCTGTGAACATTGCCTCCACACTTCACTTCACTCCACCTCTGCAGGCCTGCTCTACCCGCAGAGGTGGAGTGACAGGATTTGTGACAGTATTTGTAATTAAATGAGGAGAGTGCTGCTAAATCGGGCGTTATGGCCCCCAAACCCCCAGCGCCTGGGCTGTGAGGGATGCTTGCACTAGGAAACACCAGTGCTCTCGTTTTATTTGCTGAAAGCCAGAAGGTAAGATTTGTGCCTATGCGAAGAGACATAAGATTGACATTCTCATGCTACAAGAGACCCACTTGCTAACGAAGGCACATGAGAGGATTGCTAAGTCCTGGGCCGGACCGAGGGAGCATGCAGCATATTCCAATTATTCGAGAGGTGTATTGATCCTCACTACTGTAGAATGTGGGTTTAGGCTGCATGCCATGGAAAAAGACCCTGACGGGCGGTGGGTGTTGATGGCTGGTGCAATTCAAGCATGTAAAATCCTGTTGATATGTCTGTACGCACCAAGCATAGATTGCCCGTCGTTTGAGATGACATCATTACCCACTGTGTCAAAAACCCAAATTATTGGTTGTGGTGTGGAGGGGTGACGGGGGGATTGTTCTTATGTCCATGCTTATGTTTTTATGTATTTATGCCATATTCTGTTTTTATATTTTGTATTTTATATCGTATTTTGAGCGCTGCGAAGTGGTCATAGTTAGCGCTATACAAACTTAAATAAAATAAATAAAAATAAAAATAAATTGCTGGTGTATCGGAGGGGATTTTAACACTACTCTCAATGATGCTCTTGATCGCTCTACCGGTAATATTAAAGCAACCCCTAGGGCACGTACCAAATGGATAGAAACGATGGGTAAGTTTGGGTTGGTTGATGTCCACAGATTGCACATAGGGGAGCAGAGGCAGTACTCACATTACACTGCAGTGCAAAACTTGTACACTAGGCTGGATCTGTTTTTGGTGGATGAGGATTTGACCAGGTGCATATCACATACGGTGGTCCTCACTTGCACTTGGTCGGACCATGCCCCCGTAACAATGCAGCTTATCATTAGACCCCAAATCCCCTGGCGGGCCAACCCAGGTCCATTTAGGGATCTGTTATTTGTACAGGATATAAAACATTATTTTGAAGTCAAAGTGGGTTTAGTTGAGTCGGCTGGTACCGTATGGGAAGTATTTAAGTGCTATATTAGGGGGGTTTGCATGGCAAAGGAATGGGGAGTGTTGAAATTCATTAAGGCACGGCTGCAGTCTATAGAAAGGGAACTAAAAGATCTTGAGCAGAGTGCAGGGATAGACCCGGCGAAACATGACAGAAGTAGATATGCACAGCTGATATGTGAGTTCACTGAGGAAGCTGAGCGTGAGGTCACGTTTTTGCTTCGTGAGAGGGAAGTGCGCATGTATGGTGAGGGAGCTAGGCCTGGCAAATTGTTGGTACAACTTACCCGCAGGCGAAACAAGCAGCGTACTGTTCTTCAGATAGGCAGTGCTGCGGGGGAGCAGGTGTATGGCCCTGACGAAATTAATGATGTCTTCAGGTATTACTATAGGTCTCTGTAAAAGTCAGGGACGAAAACTGATATGCACTCCATTGTCGGTTATCTGGATAGATTGTCGCTGGCGTGGATAGAGGGTGTGGAGCGCGCATATTTGGATACTCTGATTACAGATGGCGAGTTACAGGCAGCGCTGAGGGAGATGTGTACGAATAAGGCACCGGGGCCAGATGGGCTCATAGTCGAATTCAACAAAACATATTCTAGATTGCTGTTACTGCACCTCCAGGCGATATATACTGAGGCACTAGATAGGGGTCACCTTCCGGTTTCGGTGACAGAGGTGCTCATAATGCTCTTGTTAAAACCGGGCAAGTCAGGGTTCCAAGTCGAGAAATACAGACCACTTTTGCACATTAATGTTGACGTTAAACTTTTGGCCAAGGTCCTGGCTTTGCGATTGATAACATCTGTTCCCTTTCTGTCACTGTCTGACCAAGCAGGGTTTATCATGAATAGATCCACTTCCGATAACTTGAGGCTGTTGTTCACAATGGCAGATAAGTTAAAGGACAATGCGGACGTGGCAGTCCTGTCAGTTGACTTCACTAAGGCCTTTGACATGATCGAGTGGAAATATTTGTTTGCTGTCCCGGAGAGAGTAGGGCTGGGCCCAATGGTTTGTAGCTGTGTCCAATTGCTATACACTGACCCCACGGCACGTGTGCTTACTAATGGTATAGTATTAAAACCTTTCACATTGGGTAAGAGCACCAGGCAGGGATGCCCACTATCCCTGCTGCGGTTTGTATTAGCTGTCGAACCGCGTGCGCTCTGCTGCAATGTCGCAGAACAGTTGGTATCAATGTAGACAACATCCGTATCACCATTTCTTTATATGCAGATGATGAATGAATGAATGAATGAAAAAAAATTATTTAGCGCTGCTCGCAGAGCCTCAGAGCGCAGTACACACACAATTGACACATACACATACAAGTACAAACAGGTAAAAGAATTTAAAAAAATATAAATAAGGAAAAAAAAGCCGGCAAAGCCCAAATGCAAACAGAAAAATCAAAACAGATAAGGAAGGTCAACGATAAAAGTAAGTCCGCACTTACAAAAGCTTCCTTAAATGATCAGGCGGTAAAGTTTCTTAAAGACAGCCTTAGAGGGGGCAAGTTGCAGTTGGGAAGGCAAGCGATTCCACACCCGGGGGAGCTGGACTTGTAGAGAACGGCCACCTAGCTTGGACCTTCTATAGCCTGGAACATCAAAGTCCAAGGAAGAGGTGGAGCGAAGCCCTGGACAGGGGCTCGTCACAGAGGGGGCCGGCCAGGACTGAAGATACTCGGTCCATTTCTTATGATCGATGGTCCATGCCAGGGTTGCCAGCTTGAAGTTGATCTGCTGCGAAATTGTAAGCCGGCGGAGTTGGGACCGATGGTCAGTAAGATGATCACGCCAGCCCATGTAAGGCCTTATCGCCTGCAGAGTGTGGTTTTGAAGGGCCTGAAGTTTCAGCAGAGTGCTCTGGGGGGCAGCGGTGTAGAACAAATTGCAGTACGACAGCCGGGACAGCACCAAGGCTTCACAAAGAGTCTTACGATTAATCTCAGACAGCCACGGCAGCACATTGCGCAGACGGCTCAGTTGGAAATGGCCAGCCTTGACCATACTGTTGGCATGTGACACGTAATTGAGGCGAGAGTTGAACAGAACCCCAAGGCTTTTTGCCTGTTCTACTGGTGCTGGACAGGCCCCGAATGACACGGGCCACTGCAGCACCTGCGGCAACACTGAAGGCCTCCAGGCCACAGAGGATAATCTCTGTCTTGCCTTCGTTTAGGCAGAGCCAGTTAGACTCCATCCAGGCCTGGATTGCCTGTAGAGCGGAGGGCAGTACCGCAGCGTCTGGGGCAGATGGATGCAAGTCCAGCACTATTTGCGTGTCATCCGCATATGTTTGGAAAATGAGACCAAAGCTCTGGATTACCTGGGCCAGGGGCACCATGTACACATTGAACAGGATAGGGGACAATGCCGAACCCTGCGGAACTCCCCAGTTACAGCTGGTAGCGGGGGCAGTATCCTGTCCAATGCGCACCTGCTGAGCCCTCTCTCGGAGGAAGTACTGAAACCAGCTTAATACGGGGCCAGTGATGTGTTGATTTACACCAATGACCCTGTGAAGAATGTACCAGTGGTATTACATGAGCTGGAAAGATTTAGAAGGATTTCCGGGCTTAGTATTAATTAGGACAAGTCTTTTGTGGCTTCTTTGTCCTAGTATACTGACGTTGCCTTTTGGAAGTTTCCGCTTCCATGTAAAATTGAAGGTTTTGAATACCTGGGGGTGTATTTCTCCTTAGATAAGGTCACGACTTACAAAAACAACTATGGTAAATTGCTCCAGGACACTCGCACATTAGTGGAAGGTTGGAAAAAACTGCCTCTCACATTGATGGCGAGGATCAGTGTAATCAAGATGATCCTATTACCCAAATGCCTCTATATCTTTGCCAATATCCCCCTCGTTCTTTTTTCATAGAGCTCAAATCCTTGGTGTTATCCCTGGTGTGGAATGAAAAGGCGGTTCAGATACAGCATGAGGTATTGTCCCTCCCATCACAAGATGGCGGGCTGGCTCTGCCGGATCTTGAACAGTACTATTTGGCTGTGCAGGCTAGATACGCGGCGGCATGGTTTCAGGACCACACCATTAAGCCATTTAAGTGGGTGGAACTAGGGGCAGGAGGAGAGGACGATCCTAGAACTGCTGTATTGCTGGGCTGCTCCAGTTCCCCGTTGAAGGGTACTGCGGTGGAGTGTTCCCTGGCCGCGCTTCATAGAATTCATGTACGGTTGGGGGTGACCCCGGTTTATGCTCCTAACCTTAACATACGATGGGCTAAACGTACATACATATATTTGACTAAAGGATATTATCCCAGCTGGAGAGGCGGTTGGGATCTCTACATTGGGGAGCTTATTCGTTGATGGATGGCTGATATCTGAGCCAGAGTTGTGTGCTAAAAAACAAATGTCCCCGCTGCAGCAATATCAATGTAGGTGCATGCGCACGGTGATTTGCAAGTGGTTACCCGATTACCCATTTGAGCCCCCCGGCTAGTGTAGTATTGGAAGAGATATCTGAGCAATCCTCCTCTCGTTGTACGGTAGCCATATTGTATACAAAACTGACTAGGCCAATGGAAGAATACTATCTGAAATTGAAAGGTAAATGTCAGGCAGATCTTGGGGTCAGCATCTCCGAAGGCATCTCTACCTTCGGAGATGCTGTGGTATTGGAAGAGATGGTAGAGATGCCAGTGGTATTGGAAGTCATGACACAATGGGTATGGGGAATGGGTTTATTGAGATAGAGCTGGCTAACTATGCCTCTCCTAGGGAAAGGGTCCTTGTGAACAGGGGGCTATCCTCACCCTTCTCACTAGACAGGAGTTGCCCCCCCTCTTCCCCCTGTTTGCTCGGGTCTAGAACCCTTTGCTGCAATAAGGGTGTTCCCTGATATCCAGGGAATGACAATTGGTGAAACTTGCTCTAAAATCTGCTCATTTGTGGATGACATTATGCCCTAACGGACCCAGCGTCCTCAGCCCTGCAGAGGCAGAGGGAAATTGAAAGATATGTTGACCTGGAGGGCCTTAAAATGAACATGTCTAAATCTGAACTCTTGGGCATCCATATGCTGCCAGAGATGAAGCATATGTTGCTACAGATCCCTGGCTTTCGCTGGGCCTCCTTGTATAATTGCTATCTGGGAATGCAGATCCCAGCAAACAACGTATATCTGTATAGGGTTAATTACCTACGGCTTATAGGAACCATCCAATAGGACATGCAGTGATGGGTATAATGCAGCATGTCTGTGAAATGCCAGAAACGCATACATGTGTTACTAAACTGTTACAAGATCAAGCTACCTGCGTACAATATACACTGCAGATAGAGAACAATATATCACATGCTTGCATGCGCCAGATTCCACAGATGAAGTGAGGTGCAACACTTACAACAGGGAGGGCCATCTTGCCCCCTCCAAGTGATTGTGTCTGTTCCCTTCTTGCCTGTTGATTTGGTGAATCCCCGCGTGTGACGTACCATACACATTATGACGGATGAAAGAATTCAGCATAGTGTGCCACATGTCAGCCAGAACAGACAGCTGTAGCTGTATTGGGGGCTATATAAATTCCGCATAACATAACATGTGGTGACCAGCCTTCTGGGTCAGCTGCTGTCCAACACATGTGGCCAGGAACTTGACATTTCACAGTCAAGCTGTGTTGTGCCAGGTTAGTGTTTGCGTGAAGTGACAGATTGGACTAAATATACAAACGAAACAAAAGTAAAGTTTACAAAAAAAGGATGGTAACAAATGTAAAAGTATGTGACTTGGATTGACTACTTGTCCAGGCCACACTCAGACTAATGGGAAAAGGATAAAGTCCATGTATAGGTTCCAGCACCCTTCTTTTCCTATAGTTTACCTTAACTAAGGGGTTCTGCCACCAAGTCCCCAAAACATAGTCACTTGAAAAGCCACATGTCCCAACCACCAAATATGTGCAGTGACCAATCCTGTATGGAAAAGAAAGGGGAACCAAGATTATCAAACCTACGTCCAGGGCAGCTACCTCCAAGTCCTTTCTTTACTTTCCACTAGAAGTAGAGCAGGGAAAAGGCTACAGAAGACCACAACTAGGGCTGCTACCTTTATAAGTCCACCCCATATTCTTATCCCGGTTTGGGTTGCCTTCCAAGGATGCAGTGAAGGTGGGTCCAGAATTCTCACCCCGGACAAGTGTCAATTCAGGGATGGATAGCCAGAGAGTGCCCTCTCTACCATAAGCTCCACCTGGGCTACGGATGGGTACAGAGTTCTCACCCCTGGACAAGAATTGAATCTTGAATGGAAGGGCAGAGCTACTACTCTTCAGCCACCAGCTCCTCCTACAGATCTTCTCTTGGTCCAGGAATCAACGCATGGTCCTACTCCGGGCCTTCACTTGGAACAGCGAGTCTACCAGCTTCATCTTCAGATCACGCCAGTAGGTCCTTCCCCAGATCATCACATGAATTAAGAGATGCACTTCCAGGGCTTTAATCAGTATTCTTACTCCAGGTTAGGGTAGACTCCCTGTCGACTTGTACACCTCCTTGGCACACCTTTTCTGAACTGTAACCCGAGGTTGGGTCACCTCTTAACTTGGTGCTGCAGGCCTGTCAGTCCCACCAGGGCTGACCTCTAAATGTTGTAGCAGTTGTGACAGGGTTTGTTTTTGGTGGTTCAGCGACCACAGCTCTTGACCTCCACTTTTGGAGGCCGGGTCGATATCTGTATCTTGCTCCATGAAGCAAACATTAACAACTTGATCCTCTATAGGGTTTGCTAGGCCAGCAAGGCTTCTTACAGGTTCTCACCAGGTCCTGACAACCTCTGATCTGTTGCTTGAAACTTATGTAAGACTTAGGGTGGCTAATGGAAATCAGCAGTGTGTTACAGAAAATCCTTTCAAATGCCTGGGTGTTAGCTGGTGGTGTTCTCGCCAATCAATAGTAAGACCTCGCTTGACTTGCCTACTTAAGAGCTTGAGCTTTTTCCTTTATTCTGGAAACTGCTGCCAGGCAAGCTGTTCATCTGTTCAGGTTGCTGGTGAGAAGTTGCACTAAGCATAGAAAATAAGTCTTAAGAATCCCTGCTTGCCAATTCTCTCCCTGTCGTTTAACTTCTCCTGATTATTCATCAGGTGTGTGTCAGGGGCTGCCACCGACAGAAAAAGCAGTCAATGGCAGCCCCTTAAATGCCTGTTCTATTGCCTGCAAATCTTCATTCCAGGCGGTAGAGCGAGCAAGCACTGGGCATGCACACAATGAGTGTGCTTGCCCAAAAACAATTGCAGGGTGTTGTGAGGACAGTCTGTTTGGTATGAGTGGACTTTTCGGGTTATTTTGCCAGCTAGGGGCCAAATGGACCCCTAGGCTGGGCGTGTGTGTGTGTGTTAGATAGGGGTTAGGGTGCTCCCTGGGTGCCCCTAGTCGCTGCAGGGGTCGCGTGCGACCCCT
>JASBQK010885515.1:0-10723 GCA_030264995.1 Desmognathus ocoee | reverse complement strand
AAAAAACTATCACGATATTGAGTATCATGCTACTGTGCAGCATTTTCATGACAACAAAGTGATTATATGATTCATTCTAAAAACTGAACCACTTCCATGTCGATTCAGATATTATTGCTACAACCCGATTCCCCGTAATCGGCATAAGGCACCTCTGGGAAAGCCTTATCTTTGTTTAAGTACTGCTTATGTACGACCATATGGTCGTTAAGGCTTGGTGCTACCTTGGGTTTACCCTACAACAGCACTCTCTTGTTCGCTGCCCCAACTATTGAACGTCCTAGTCAATGGATCCAGCACACCTTTTTTCCTATTCTAACGAAGATATTATCAAAATCCTAGGGGGCCCAATTATAGCCCCCACAACCACAACCCCAACTGTGAATAGTCTCATTAAGCACAATGGAGACCTCATCACTAAATTAAAGAAAAAAGCTACACGTACTGAATTTCACGGAACCTTCCTCAAAGAGTATATCCGTAGTCAGATTATCCCCAATGGTCTAATCGTAAGAAACGCCCCAAGAGTTTTTACCGATAGACTCCCCTTCAGACGCTCATGGTCATTCATTGCAAACAAATGTAGCTTGGACTGGATGCTTTTAGTTATAGAGACCGCACAAATAGTATTACAAGAAGAGGCAGAAAAAATCTTGGCAGAAGAAAAACTTCTTCTAGACAATACCGCCTTGACAAATGCCAAAAAAATCCTAGATGACCTCACTAGTGAAATAGAACAATTTAGAGACATCACAATTAACAAAAAAATCGACAAACTGAAAAAAGATATTGCCAATTTCACTACCATCAAAGCATATCCATATCTGGAAGATTCTTTCTACACACCACAAGGCCAAAATCTCCCCAATCGCCCCAAGAGAGTCACCTTCTCTGCATCTAGCACTGACAGCAACAGCTCCAACCCGCTGAGCCCTCAGGCGAATATTAGTGCCCCGACGAATCAACCGCCTTCACAATGGCCCCAAAATCAGGCCCCACAACAACAACCTTTTCGACATGGCCCCCAAAGAGGCCGATACAAAAAGACATATCCCAGACACCCTATGCAAACACGATATGGCCAGCAACCTCCATATCCCTACCCACCCTTCCAGCAATTCCCTCAACCTCCGCCGCTCTTTGCCCCCCAAGTACAGTTTCAGCCACAAGTACATTTCCAACCACACAGGCTGCCCAACATGTACTAACTACGACTGAACTATCAGGGATTCACACACCAGTTTATACCATCTCTTTATCAGAGCCTCCGGCTCCTGATCAAACCCGTGAAATAGATTCCACAACTCTAGAGCCGGACACCGTGGTTAATCAATCCTTGCCCGATAATTCTGGCGATACAGAAATCCCTATCTTCAATCTAGCCACCCATCGACTCAACGAAGCTGAGACCCTACTCCTCAGTAAAGGCCTCAGCTTCGTAACTGCTAAACGACATGACCCATTCCTCTTACGCATAGAACTTCATAGGTTCTTTCGCAATGTAAGGCTCAAACATTTCTTTGCAGATAAAACAACAAGCACAGAATGGAACGCCTCTGGTCTCAAACCACCCTCCACCTTTTGGCCACCCAAAATAGCTCTAGGACCAGAAGTCACCACATTTGAAAACCTAGTGCTCAATGATCTCTGCAATGCTGAAAAAAACTACCCACGCTTCAAATATAATCTCACTGCTCAAGAAAAACTAGCCATGACATATCTGGCTAATAAACCAGAACTCACTATCAAAAATGCAGATAAGGGTGGTGGCATCGTCCTAATGGACACCGAAAAATATGAGGCTGAAATACAACGTCAGCTAGCCAACAGAGACCACTATACCCCACTACTCACCAATCCCACTCCATCTATCAAAACTCTGATCAAAAAAACTGTCAACAGAGCCCATGAAAAAGAGTGGATTACTGAAAAAGAAGCCTCCTTCCTTATTAATCAATTTCCAACCACCCCAGCCATATACATTTTACCTAAAATACACAAAGACGCTCAAAATCCCCCAGGCCGACCCATAGTATCGGCCATTGGTTCTATCCTAGAGCCATTATCCCAATATGTTGATCACTTTTTGAAGCCCTTAGTTGAGAGCGCCCCTGCCTTCCTAAGAGACACGATGCAAGTAATTAACATTTTCGAAAATTACCCCTTCAATCCACAACATCAAATCCTAGTAACCCTGGATGTGGAATCATTGTATACCAATATTCCACAAGCTGAAGCCACTCAAGCCATTTTTAACATCCTTGAAACACGTCCAAGGCCCCACACAGCCTGCAGTGAATTTATCACCGAATGTGCCAAGATTGCCATGACAAAAAACTTCTTTTTATTTAAAACTGACTATTACCAACAAAAAAAAGGAGTCAGCATGGGGGCCACTTTTGCCCCAAATGTGGCAAACGTGTACATGAACCTGTTCGAAAATAAATTCATCTATGAGGCCAACCTTTTTTCACCTCACATCGTAATCTGGAAAAGGTATATTGATGATATTATCTGCATCTGGGAAGGTAGTGAGGAAAGTCTACTCGCCTTCTTTGAATGGCTTAATAGACAAGATCCTCATCTGAAGTTCACACATCAGTTCAGCAAACATCAACTTAATTTCCTAGACCTGACACTACGTGTTTCAGAAAATTGCATTACCACCGATCTTTACACGAAACCTACTGCGAAAAACACACTTTTACGGTTTGATAGCTACCATCCCAAAGCACTAAGAGAAAACCTACCATTTGGACAATTTCTCCGCATTCGGAGAAATTGTTCCAGTAGGCAAGACTACATGAAACATGCTGCCGTACTTAGTAAAAAACTAATAAAAAGAGGCTACCCCAAAACCATTGTGAAAAGATCACTTAAACGTGCTAAATACTATGACAGAACCAATCTGTTAACCCCTAAAAACAAGCCAGCTGATTATCAACGTATGGTGTGTGTCACAACTTATGGCCCACTCAGTAATAAAATTCGCTCCTCTGTCTTGCGAAATTGGCACGTTTTGAGTGCACATAACATTCAAACTCCTAAACCCCTCTTCGCCTACAAGAAAAGCAGCAATTTAGGCCAGACTCTTACTAAAACCTATCCCACCAATCCACCCAAGAGACTACAACAAAGCACCCTTAACCTTACAGGACAAATTTGCCAACCACTTCCTAACATCATAGGGCACAAGAAATGCGGTGACTGTTCTTTCTGTGTCAGCACCATTGAATACAGTACCATTACAATAAATAACAGTACCATCAATGCCCAAATCCATACTAATTGTAACACCAGCAATGTTATCTATGGCATACAATGTCCGTGTAACCTTTGGTATATTGGGCAAACCACACAATCAGTAAAAGCAAGAATAAGCAAGCACAAATCTAACATCCGATGTGCTAAAACTACAGAACCCCTAGTGCAACATTTTTTAGAAAACTCTCATACACCAGATGAGGTACAATGGACAGTGCTACACCATATCAAACTTAACCTCAGAGGAGGTAATTTGCAAAAAGCGTTACTCTTCAAAGAACAAAGAATGATTTTTGAACTAGACACCGTCAATCGGGGGCTCAATGAGTCCATAGAATGGAATAGTTTGGTGACACCACGCTTTAATAAGTAATGCTTTCAGCATCAATTTGCATGTCCACCTGCATGCTTTTCCTGACTGTGTTTTGCTGTAACTACCTTATTTCTCAATGTACCATTGTAAATATGACTTCTCTTTTGTAATTTTGTCCACCATCAATTGAGTGCTCCCAAGCTGCTGAACTACGCTGTTCGTGAACCATCTACACAGCATCTCCTGCCCACCGCCAGCAGTCTTCTTTAACTACCATTCATGTGATGTAAAATACCATGAACATTGCTTTTACCTTTTCCAAACGGCTAATTACCTCTTTTATTGTCTAATCATCTTTAAACTTCGGCCATAATTGATTCCAGCTATGTTTGTAGCTATCGTCTTTTCCAAGACCGACACCATTCCAACATGGCCGACCACTGTGTCCACATCACTCCAATGCATTTACGCATGCGCACGCTCTTGGCCTTTCACGGCACTCCACCGAGCATGCGCACCACCCCTTCATAAGTCCCAGTCTGCACACCAGACTTTACAGCCCCACACGCCGCGGACACACGCCGATGGTGATGCGGACAATCGCTGTATTATTAAGGTAAGCACCGTTGCCAGACCCCTGGGCCACACCGCTGGTTGGCTCCACAGGCCACTCCCCCGACTTACGCTCATTTTCCTTTTCTCCCCCTCGTAGCTTGTTGTATCTCTACTAACGGGTAAGTACAACTAGCTCTTTCACCCTGGCACTAACGGCCTTGTTATCGTATCATGCCCCCCCTCACCACCACCCCTCTCCCCCCTTTTTTTCCCCTCACAGGCTAGCAGTCTTCTGTGCCATTCTAACAGAGACCAGTAAGTGTTTTTTTGCCTGTCCTTTCCCACACCGGCTAAATTCTCACAGCCCCCTGTTTTAATCATCCCCCTCTTTCCCTCCCCCAGCTACGGTTGGCCCTCATTTACGCCGTGCCACTCGTAAGTACTTGATTCAATCACCACAATAGTTGTTTCACCTTGTAATAGCACCTCACTCACTACTTTTCGTTTGTTTCCCGTCATTTTTTAGCATGACAGCCGACATCTTGGGCAATTACGCCGGTCTAATCATCGTCTCACTTATCTTGGTCTTGAAAAAGGCGGTTCAAATTGTTTACCCGCCGAAACATGTCGACGTTTTATGATTTGCCTTAAAAATTGTTCTATTTTCTCATGGACTCAGTACCACATATGCACCTCTACAATCTATTAAGCATTTGCTTCGGTGTTATGTTTGAGACTTAGAACTTGGCCACAAATTGTAACCACGTGTATGTGTGTGTATATTATGTTGTTTTTGGCTGTTTTCTTAGCCTTTCACATCCCCCAAAAAGTGTGAGTTAACACTTTTCCAGTATTTTATGTATTATAATAAAATACCACTACTGTGAATAGGCATCTACCCTGACGGGAACTGATTTACTTCTACCTTAAAAAACTATCACGATATTGAGTATCATGCTACTGTGCAGCATTTTCATGACAACAAAGTGATTATATGATTCATTCAAAAAACTGAACCACTTCCATGTCGATTCAGATATTATTGTTCGCAAGAGAGCCGCCTCGTCTTGTTCACATATTTTATTTTTACAATTTGTAAATGTTAAGAGATTACTAATAATTTATCAATATTTATCTTCTCCTGAAGATTCAGGATACACAGGAGCGATAAAAAAAATATGTGAATCAAAATATATCAGTTTTTTTTTAAAAAAGTAATGTTAAGAGGGGACAATATATCTCATATTAGCAATAGGGCTACAGAAATTACGTATTTTAGGCATATGTGTGATCGAAATATAATAATCCTTAGCAATCTTCTTTCACGAACAAAAGATAGAGAAAAATGCACTGTTATTGCAGAAAAAATAGATTATATAAAGAAAGAATACAAAAAAACATTATTATTTTTTGAGGCACCAGAAGAAATAATAAAAGAAATATTTATAAGTAAAAAAATAAGAATGGAAGAAATAAATATTTCTGAATTATTTTCAATTTATATTGAAACACATAATGAATGTGTATTAGCTTTTTTGTCATTTATAGAATACATACATGACATAGAAAACACATATTCTGATAGAGAGAGTATTGAGCTTCATAGATTATATAAAAATTTTTATAAAGAATTGCCATCAGATCAAAAACATGGTGAGGAAAAAAATATATATTTGGATATGAATAACGAAATAGAACGTGCTAAAAAATACTTGTTCTCTGCTAAAAAAGAAACGGGGCAAGAAGAAAGGAAAATGTATTCCAATGAAGAATTAGAAAAAATTATCAATCCGGAAGAGAGAGAAAAGGCTAAAAAAGAAAAACAGAACATCTGTGAAATAAGAGAATCTATACAACGTAAAGAAGCAGAAATTTTAGGTACACTCGAAAAAAATATACAAGGTTACAAAAAGAAGAAAGGTAATTTTTGCAACGTATCTTATACAGAATTGTATACTAATATATGTAATATATACTGCTCTCGCTGTGATTTATTTAGACATAAATATCAAGAAGTAACAAAAAAAATAAAGAAATTTTTAGAAAATACAGCATGGGAACAAATTGAAAGAAAGAAAGAAGAAGCACAAACAGATATAGGAAAGAGAAAAAAAGAAAAAAAAAGGGCTGCATACCCCGAAATATCTTCTGATACAGTACCCGATACCCAAATTCCGCGAGTCCTACCGGAAGAAGTAGTGCGAAAAAAAGATACCAAACGGGAGAAGCTGTTACAAGATGCACTCCAAAAGAAAAATTTTGCCGAATGTATGGTAAGAGATTTACAAAAATTCAACGAAAAAAATACTGCCCTGGACAAAAAAATAGATGAATTAACCAGTGCCCATCTCACTATGAAAAATTTGCACAGTATTTTGGAAAAACACAACCTCACTACTGAGAAACCCGTTGAACAGAAGCTGACATCCCTGTTGCAAGACGTCACAGCTGCCCTGCAGAAAGAGGGTAAAACAAATGTGACTCTTATCCAATCGCTAGAAGGCGAGATAGCCAATCTATCTAGCCTCTTAGCAGAAACTACCCTCTCTATTGATCTTTTTTCTCAACAAGGACAATCAGAAAGGGAACTGTCTGTTGTACTCAAAAAGATAGACGACAAAAAAAGAGACCCGCGTATCAAAAAATGGTATGAGAAACAAGAAACAGTAAACGAATCTCTCAGCCGTCTAAACCTATTGCTACAGCGTTGGCAAGATTGTCAGCACACCTTGCTCAAAGTGGTTCTCCAAAAAATGGTGGACAAAATCGAAGAGATCCTACTGGCTATGGAAAACACTCTGACCAACAATGATGCGCTCAAAAAAGAGGCCATGGAAGAATACAGTACAGGTCACTGCCTGTATGATCACCTCAGAGAGACTACTGAGGTTCTTGAGATAGAAGTAACTGGCTTACTGAATAATTTGCAGACAACGGTGATCAGACCCCTAGAAAAGGAAAATGCCTCATTTTCCTGCGCAGAAGAGATCGAAAGCTGTCGAGGAGAGCTACACAAATGTTATATAGCACGCCAGGCTTGCTTTGAAAAAAAAACAACGCTGTCACAGTACATCAAGCTCTTAGACAGTACTCTGAATCAATGTTTCGAGATAGAAAAAACTCTGCAAAAAGAAAATACCATTTATGTCCGCGCAGGCAGTGAGTTCGCAACATGGCTGAGTAGGAAAAACGCTTATTGTCAAAAAATAGCCAACATCCAGGAGCGAGCAGAAAAACTAGTAGAAGAGAGCGCCACTCTTGCGCGACATATCAGCGCTTTGACAACTGCCATTCAAACCTGTATGAAGAGTGCGCTCATCAGAAAAGCGAAAAAAGCACTAGGTAACTCCCAATTGCAGCAGCTTCTCATAGCCACGAATGTCCCGGTCACTGCAAGAGACCCTTCAGATCTAAGTGGGCAGTTGGCACCCTACCTCACCGAACGCCATGAACTGTTTATTCTCTGCATGCTACAAAACAGCCTCCTAAAACAACGAGAGGATCGGATACAAAAAGCCCGCACAGCAACATCAGCAAACCTAGACACATCCTTTGATGATGTGGCGGGATTATTTACGGCACACGATCGCATCAAAGAGAGTATCCAAGAGGTGTTGGATTGCCTACAATCCCTGGCTGCATTGACCGAATTCGACGAAGGCATTGCACACAATCATATGCGCATTGAAAAACAACAGAAAATACTGCAGCAGCGTGTATGGGATACCCTTTATAGCACAGCGGTAGCGGTTACAACAAAAGAGCCACCGTATGCAATCGAAGAAACAGATCTCATCGAGATCATGGCAGCCATTCGCAGCGCTCCCTCTTTTCAGCAAGTACAGTCCCTTCTCGCAAAGCACAACGTACAAAACTATGTCGTCTCTCAAGACGACTGGAGCCACACCGTAGCAGTGCGCTATACCTTATACTTTTGCAATGACAAGAAAGAGGTGCTTGGTATTCAGGATACCCATTGCTGTCTTGATGAAGATCTTCTCGGCCCCGTAAGCACTGCGGAAATTCTTTTACAAGCAGAGTGTGCTGCGTTCTCTGCGCATCTACACGGTCCCATGCAAGCTATGTGGATAACCGTCAACGAAATACCGATTTACACCACTACCGTTTATATAAATGAGACCTGTTGCTGTGTAGCACAACAGGTTGGCCAATCTGCGGAAAAAGAGTTATGTACTCGGCAGATAGAATGTGCTGACTTTGCACCAGGAGTTGTCACACGCATGAAGGGACAAGCGATAGAAAAAGATCTTGTTCCCTTTACCGGAACTCATGCAAAGTCTGCTTTCATGAAACAGTATGAACGGTACGCACACTGCATTACTCCTCATATGGAGCAACATCACGCCTGCGGCTTATCCTTTTTTTCTTTCACTATGGAGGACCCAACCAATGAGCCGCGATTCATTACAAAAACAGTATACGATGATCGTCATCCCACATTTACTAAACAATCTCTCTCTCAATCACTGTGTGAGGGTGCACGTCGATTGTATGCCCTCGCGCAGGAAAATATACAAGCCAGTGCAATCAGTCGCATCATTTATAGCCATAAGATAGCTGAAAATGCTTTTCTCCAGTTTGAAGCCGATTTTGATGAAAAAAGGATGTGTCCTGTTGTTCAACATGTTTTTCCCGTTTGCACACCCAAATCACTCCCTTGTATCCTGTCCTACAAGGATGGTACACAAAGATGTATTGATAACCCCTCGAATCACTACACTGAGCAGACAGTGTAGTGATTCGTAACATTTCAGATGAAGAAATTGAAACAGGTGGAGTATGCACAGTCCCATGTAGACTATCCAATGAAGAGTATCTTTTTCCTGAAGCTATTGGATTGGTTTACTTCAAAACACCTATTTTTGCAGCGAAGAGAACAGGGGCGCTAGATTACTTAGTAGACATCGAGATTTCTGACTGTTTTTTCTTTGCCAAACATGCTTTGTCTAGCTGATTGTTTTGTGGGCACGGAAAATATACTTCATTGCTCAGGAACATATACGGAGAGGCTGCATCAGCCAAATGATTTATGATCACGAGATGTGCCAAAATGTTTACTTGTGTTTTGAGGCCTACTTTGATACCGCAGTAATGTATCCTTATTCACCTTACCCCGTTACACGAGAGAGACGGGTCTCTGCCAGCTCTCGTATAGCGATAGTATCGAAGTGTTGGTTGATCTTCCTCGACCAAAAAATCAAGAACGCCCGTTCTCTGTCCATTCGCTGATGGAATCCCAAATAGGAAGACGGATCCCTCCTTTTTTAACCAAGAAACCATGTACGCTTTTTCACTTGCGCTTTATCTTCGGTGCTTTCACTGTCTATGACCGAATGATCAGCTGGTTGTCCGAACATCATGACATCGAAAGAAACGCCTTGTACACAGGCTAAGTGGCTATTTTTACCGATATCGATATCTATTATAGTAGTAACCTCTGTGCCATTAGCTAGGTATCCATTATTCATCCATCTAGGGAGTATATGTTGATACCTGGTTTTGCGCACCTGTGAACAGGAGGGATTTTTCACATCATTCATGTTGTACAAATAGGATGATAAGACTTGTTGTTGCTTGTATTCGGCATGACAAGTATCTCCGAGAGGGGTTATACAAATGTCGTATTTTATATCTGTATTATCAGACATGCCGACGACTTCTATGCCTATTAGATTCTGGGTTTTTATGCAAAAACCTTCTAGGGCCGTCCTGGAAAGAAATGATACATTTTGTTGACAAACCCGCGTGATACAAAACAGCCTGTTGAGCACTTCTTCTTCGGTTAAACCAAGAGCAAAGAGTCTTTCAATGATCATTTGCAGCAAGTGTTGCGCGCGGAGTGATATGCCAAATTTTGAGTGGCGGCCTTGTTTTTCAGTCTCTCCGTTCACTCCATTGACTGTGTAATCTGCGCGATGAGCATCAGCGATAAAAGTGCTATGGACATATAGGCCCCGTGCGCCTCGAGAAAATAGGCTTTGATGCTTCGCACCTAACTTTTCTATTGGGATGTATAGGGTATCATGTTCCGTAGACCACGGTCTGTCTGTTGATGGTGGTAATAGGATTTCCTCTGAAATGTTTTGTGATGTAGAGTGGGGGTGATAATCGTCCATGTCTTGGTTCCACTTTTCGCGTATCATATTGAGCATATAGCAGTTTAAGTAGCCTGTGCGGCATACATAGTGCTCACCATCGAAGATTTTTGCCCTAATGAATCGATTGACACGTTTTTCACATGTCTGAGGTAGTGCGGGTGCAGTTTGGTTAGGGGTTGTGAGAACACGGTTTATTTTTTTTAACCACGTTTTGGATTGGGGCGAACCACAGTGGCGCAACAAGATAGCAAGACACTCCTGGACAACTGTCATAGAGTGCTCTTGTGCAAGGGTTTTTGTGGGTACTCGCTGCAATGTTTTGGCACATGTTGCGAAAAATGATTGAAAGATGCCTCTTTCTATAAGGTCGAGGATCTTTGTCTGGGTGGCGCTGGTCTCGTGGGATGCGATGTTTTTCAGGATGTTTATGAACAAAGAGCATAACCCACGTATGAAGGAGGGTAGTCCAAGC
>JASBQK010874404.1:0-10768 GCA_030264995.1 Desmognathus ocoee | reverse complement strand
TATTATCCTCGCGGGCTTGGGTCTGTAGCTCATAGAGTTTATCAACGTGTCCCCGATTTTCCTATCTCAGGTTTTCTAATTGGTCCTGACAAACAGCCAAATCTGTTTTTACACGTTCTAACTCACTACGTAGCTGGTGAGCATTAATGTTCCTATCGCCCTCATGCTCTCTCCCTTCAGCCCCATTCGGCGCAGGCGCCTCATTCTCATGGTCACGTTGCAATTTCATTAATTCCTCATTAATCTCAAATTTTTCGGTCAAGGCATTCAGCAATTCTTCTTCAATTTCAGTGTGTTTATCTTTGAGTTCCTCGAACTCCCTTTGTTTTTCTGTATTTTGCTCATATAACAATCCGTGGGCAAACCACAGGTGGCCCGCCAGACTGCATATGGCTTTTGTTTTTTCTTTTTTCTCAGTCTTTGAAAACACATCTACCATAGATTGTACTAAATATCCCTGTTTATGGAGGGTATCCGATGGGAATCTAGATACCTCATCCAATTGTTGATTGACCCACTCGTTTTCTACTAACAATTTAGATCCTGAGAAGGCAAATAAATCAGAAATTATAATGCCTTTCAGTTCCTCTAGGGGTAGGGATTTAGCGGCCATATTGAATGGTTAATGCTCTATATACAGACCGTTAATGCATACATTTATTACTGTCACGATCCGGATGTGTCCCCTCCAAACTGTCAGATATATTATAGGATCATTGTGCCAGCAGCATGCATAACAGTATAGAACAATAACCAACAACAGGCAATAAATCACGGATACTTCTTGTTGGAAAAATATGTGCTCTTCTTCGGCACGTTTATTTGGGTATAAAAGTACGTTACATAAAATAAACGTGAGACAATATATATATTAGCAATGTTACATATATAATAGCAGTGATGGGGAATAGGCTAACTCAGGGTATATTGGACTAAGGCACTTGTTATATTTTGGCTATTGGTATTATATGTTGGTCACACTAAAGAAGAAGAAGAATTTCTGTGTGCTTCGCTTTAGCTAAGCATGCGCGTGCATGTGTGTAGTGCAACTCACCCCTGGGTTTCTTGGCTAGGATTCGGTGAGGGCTGCCAATCCGAGGCGCCCTCGGTCACCTGCAGACGTGCATGTTTAAGTGGGAAGTCGAGGCGGGGCTGTGCGACCCGGTTCGGCTCCACACGTCTCGGTTCACTCGCTTCAGGTCTGGTCAGGATTGGATCGGCTACTCGTTCTCGGGGAGTGACCAACAGGACTCGCAGTGAACCTTCCCAAAATAGCAGGCACAGGGGAACACGGCCGCGTTCCCGCCTGAGGTCTGACACTTTGTGGAGTGTGTCAGATCTGGGGTATAGCTTCTGATTTCTTGACAAGCGTGTCAAGAGTCAGCCTCCGGGTTACCCCTTTTAGGTTTAGTCCTGTCCGTCTATTTCCTTCTTCCCCCCTTCCTGGGCAGCGCCCCTGGATCTCGAGCGGCAGCTTGCTAGGACGAAGTGGTGGAATGACTCTCCCCTTCCCCGAGCTATCTGTTGTCTTATACTATTTCTTGGGTTTTTGCAACAATCTCTCAGCAGGGCATCATGCCCAGCTTAGAGCGACTGATACATGGCCATAATTTCCCTGGGAAACTATGATCCCATTGTGTTAGAATTTCTAACCTGTTGTGCCAAATGTTTGTTCTTTCAGATAGGCTGTTTGGCATCCACCTTCGCCCCTTTTTCATGGGAAAGAAGGTCAGTGGAGAATCTGCAGACAGCTCTCCCTGCGTGCGTTATTATTTTTAGAAATATGATTAATTTTGTAACAGTGCAGTGTGTTTTTCACGTTCATCACAGCCCTCACAGAAATGAAATGCTCTTTTGGTTATGGGTTAATGGTTAGATTTTCGCGCCCCTCCCTTATGCTTGCGCTCGCAGTTAGTTAGTTCAGAGCATTCATGTCTGTGTGGCTGGCATTGGTGTGTTACACGTGCATAATTTATTCAAAATGGCGTTTGTATTGTTTTGGACCCCAAAAAGGCCTGACAGAATAAAGTAACCTGCTATGCTCCTAATGTGCCTATCTGTTTTGAGCTAATAAACACGTGTCTTACTTTTGAAAGATCCCGAGTCGATCTCTTTCTTTTTGTGGCATTTATGGTGTTTGCACATAAGGGCGAACAATCCTGGTTATTTGGCACCCCTAGTTATCTCAGAAGGGCCCTGCACGAGGCAGGCCTAGGGCGCTGAACTAGGGGGTATGTCTGTGTGAAAAGGGCAGGTTACTACCCCTGGCCCCACTTTCGTCACAGTGCTCAGCAAAACCCATAATCATGCGGACGGGGAAAAATTGAGAATCTGCATGAGTTTTGCATATTTTCCACATTTTTTTTCCATCTGCATGACTCGTAATGGGGCTGTATGTTTTTTAGAGAATACTTTTAGCAAAATACTGATTGAAGGGTCAGCGTTATAATGTCACACTTTGGGCAATCCCCGTAATTTCACTACGACATTACATCCCATTACAACGGTATTGTGGGAATTACATGTCTTGTGACATTTCTTAAACTATATACCAGCGGCACTCAATAAAAAGGGTGCACTATCAAGCTGTCTGAGGATTGGGGGGGTCATACTGTAAAGTGAAGCTCTGTCGCATATTCTGTGTGATCATGCAGTTTCCAGAGAGTATGCAGTGCCTGCAAAATATGCTTTTATACAACTCTGAAAGACCCCTAAGGTCTTCATTACTAATTATGCTACCTTATTATTTTCTTTTCTTAGTGGATAGAGAGGCCTAGAGTACTAAGGGGTAGCAATGAGGTGTCAGGGTGTCGAGGCACAATCTTTTGAGGTGCTTTAGTGCAACCACCGCCCCATTATCAGAAACCTCCTAGAGACCACTGGACACAACCAGTCCCTTGTAGAAAACAGGCTCAGGAAGATTCCCCTCTGCAATGTGGCTAAACAAAGTCCCTCCAGCATTACACAGATTGTGAACAGACACTCCCTGGGTCGCATGAACTGAAAAGCGCTCATGTGAGCTATTCATTGCTTAATAGAAAACCATGGCCACAGACCCCTGCAGGGTCAAAAGGTGAAGGAGCAAAGATCATAACACCCCACCACCGCAGCAAAGATCATAACACCCCACCACCGCAACAGACGATAACATAAAGAATGGCGCCAGACAATCCTCGAGCAGAAAAAGACGCTTATATATAATGTATAGCCAAAACAGCTAATCTAAAACTGAAGAATCTTCCTCAGTATTGCAGTCAACTAATAGTGCTGACATGATCCTCCCTCAAGAAACCTGTGCTGAGAGTCACGTGGGAGATGGCGCTCTAGTCGGACGCGCGTCCAGGGAGCTCCTGCCCAGCGAACATAATTACCCCTGAAAGAACAACTTTTCCGGGGCACAAAATATACGCAAGGAAGAAGGAATTGTTAAGCAACTTACAAGATGCCAGGCAAAGACAGAGGGCAGCGGAGAGTGTCCGAATTTGCGGTGTCCATGAGCAACCCGTCCCGGGCGGGAAAATCAGCGGTGGTGGCGGACCGGCCAAGCGGGGGAGAGGGACCTCCAATGCGGCGGGAGAGCGAAACGGACCTATCGGTAATTCTAGCAGAGCTCAAAAACCTCCGCACGGACCTCTCCACGCAGATCGGCACACTATCTGTAACTTTGGATATAGTGAAAACCCGAATGGATGCCATTGTGGAACGTGTGACCGAAGCGGAGCAACGGATAGAGGGGTCGGAGACAGCCATTGCGGGGATGGAGCCGCGGCTAAAAAATCAGGAGGCAGAAATTGCAAAACTGACAGCGGCAATAGAAGAACAAGAATCGAGGAGCCGCAGATCTAACCTCCGCATTCTGGGGGTTCCGGAGGCGGCAGGCTCGAGGCAGATGGCTGAACAAATGGAGGAGCTAATTCCTTCACTCCTCCCGGATGCCCGGCTCTCAAAACACTTCGTGGTGGAACGAGCCCACCGTGCGCTGGGTCGCCCTCCGGCCCCTGGCCAGCCACCCAGGGCTATTATCCTGAAAATACTAAATTACCGTGACAGAGATGAAGTATTAAGAGCTGCAAGGAACAAAGGTGAAATACTATGGGAAAATCGAAGGATTAGCTTCTACCCTGATCTGACCGTGGCGACGCAGCGTGCGCGCAGGCAATTTGACTCTGTAAAAATGGAGCTCAGAAAAAGAAACATGCAGTACGCGATGCTACACCCGGCCAGGCTCCGGATTGTAGCAGGAGACAGAACACTCTTTTTCGAAGACGCACGTAAAGCATGGGCATATTTAGAGGAACTGCCGGCAAGGAGGAGAGATGAGTCGGAGCAACAACAGCGTGAAGGAGACGCGCGAAACGAATAAACCAAGCCGGTGAGAGACAAGATCTGTTTTTCCCCTTATCTTTTAATATCTACTCGCAGAAATAACAATTAAATGCCCCACAATGTGTGCTGTCACAATACAATGATAATACAGTCTCATTGACTGTGGTTCATGAAGTGTGGAAGGGGAGGGAAGTCCCCCCCTCCCCCCTAGACACTATGGCAAAAGCATAAAATGGCGGACCCTGTCCTCAATCAGTGATTGACAAATGACAGCATGATGACAGCGAATCAAACTGCAACGGATACAGTAAGTCCCCGCCCCCTCTGCTTGAAGCCCGATGTCGTTAACTAACAGAGGACAGTACGGGGGATGTCACTGGCGAATAAAACGCAAAAACAGAGGGGGGGAAAAAAAAAAGGGGGGCGGAGTAGAACTTTTGACGAATGGTGAAACGACCCGTCTGAGCGGGAACACATGTGAAGATCCAGTCACTGACAATGCTCTAATTATGAGACGTGCAACAGACTGATCTGAGCCCTCTGCTGGAATCCTGCTGTGGCTGCAACGCGCGCAATTGAACAGGGGACAGATGTCAAACTCATGCACTATGAATTGGCAACGCTAAGTATCGTGAAGAGCGATATCTGTGTGTGTATGTAAATATGGGGCAGGAGCTCCAAGGTTCTGGAAGTGTGTGAGCGTGACACGTGCTTAATAGAAGTTAAATGGTTTGTTATAAGTTTGGGGATGAGGCTCTGTTGCGTTGGGGGGCAGAGCGGGGGAGGGGGGCCAGGGTGATAGTTTATAATACAGGTCTAGAACTTGGATGGAACGCAGCATGGTGCATACAATCCAGGGTGATATATATACTGAAGGCACAATTGACTAACAGAAGACATGTGATGAGATTTGTTAGACGTGGTGATGGCTGAACACATGGTGAAAATTGTGAGCTGGAACGTGAGGGGGTTGAACATATTCTCAAAACAGCGTAAAATTGTTAGATACTGTAACAGGAAAAAGGCGAACGTGATTATGCTGCAGGAAACCCACCTCCTCCAGGAGGGTCACAGCAAATTTGCACAGGAATGGGGACAAAACAGGTTCGCTGCACACTTCACTAGGGGTAGTAGGGGTGTGATACTGATAATCAAACAAGAACTCCCCTTTCACGCGATTGATGTGACTATTGACCAAAACGGTAGATATGTTATAGTGGCGGGCATTCTCATGGGGAAGCCACTGATGCTTGCTAACATATATGGCCCGAACTACGATGATAAATCCTTCATAGTGGAAGTATTTGAAAAAATGGGGCGATGGTGGGGCATGCCATGGGTGCTAGGTGGAGACTATAATTTTGTGCTGGACATGTTAAACGATAGATCCTCTGCAGTCAACAGACCGCTGTCGCACAGCGGTAATGCATGCTTGGAATACATGGATCACTATGAACTGTTTGATGTTTGGCGGGTGTTACGGCCACATGAAGGAGGCTTTACATATTATTCAACAGTACATGACATGTACTCACGCATAGACCGCTTCTTGGTGTCAACAACACTAGTGACATGCGTGATGGGTATAGATTTGGACCCCCGCACGCTATCGGACCACAGTCCGCTCTGGCTGACATTGGCATGGCGACGTGGGGTGAATAGACTAGTCAGATGGCAGTATAAACCGCTAGCGATGACTGATGGAATCTTTGAGGCACAGGCCAGGAAACATGTACATGAATTTATCGAGAACAACAAAGAGGGGGACACGACACACCTGGTGCGATGGCAGGCTCTGAAGTGCTACCTGAGGGGGATGTGGGGAACAATGGAAGGTGTGCTGCTTAGTGACGTGCGCAAACAAATTGGGGAGATTGAACAAAAACTTAGGAATGCAGAAGAGGAGTATTATCAGACGCATACGACACAGTTGATGGGACGAGTGGTAGAACTCCGTAAGAAATACCTAGATCTCACAGAACACGAATATAAGCTACAAGGTGTACATACTAGAGCGCGGGCATATTGGCAGAAAGATAAGGCATCCTCCTTACTGGCGCGGATGACAAACCCACATAAAAAATCCTGCTGTATAACTGAACTTGCGGGACCGTTAGGCACAATAACTAGAGACCCTAAAGAGATGCTAGACATTGTTTATGATTACTTCCGGAGTCTGTACTCAGCTCCACCTACAGTTAACATAACAGATCTGCAGGGATATCTTGATAGACTGAATCTCCCGAAGCTAGGAAGTGAAGCAGTTGCAGAACTGTCAAAAGAAATAACAGAGGATGAAATCAGAGCCACTATCAAAGATTTAGCTGGCAGCAAGGCTCCAGGACCAGACGGCTTTGGTGTAGAATTCTTTAAACACTTTAGTGTTAGCATTGCTCCACTGCTGTGTGCGGTATATAATGAAGCGCTTGAAAGGGGAACACTAACTGCAGACATGAACTTGGCCAAACTAGTACTACTCCCCAAACCAGGAGGTGACTCCACGCAATGTGCGGACTACAGACCGCTATCATTGCTCAATACAGATATGAAGATTTTGGCGAAACTGCTAGCAAACAGGCTATTACCACACTTGACGGGCCTGGTGAACCCGGACCAGGCTGGATTTGTACCGGGCAGATCTACTGAACAGCCGATCAGACGAGTGTTTGATATTATAGCGGCGGTGCCCGAGAGCTCCAGCGTGGCATTCGTCTCCTTTGATGCAATGAAGGCCTTCGACATGGTACGATGGGACTACATGCTAGCAGTCCTGCGCAGGGCTAATGTGGGGAATGTCTACATTGCATGGGTGAAACTCTTATATGCAGACATGCATGCGATGGTGGCAATGAATGGAACGATCTCTAAACACTTTCAAATAGGACGCGGGACGAGGCAGGGATGCCCCCTCTCGGCGCTACTCTTTGCGCTATGCATGGAGCCGCTAATGGCGAATCTTAGGACAAGCTGCGGAGAGTTTGGGGTAAAAGTGCGTGGGGTGAATACAATTGCGGTGGCATATGCGGATGACCTGTTGGTGGTTCTAGATAACCCGATTATGAGGCTGAAAGAGGTGTCGATAGTGCTTGAGGAGCATGCTAAATGGTCTGAGTTTCGCATAAATTGGGCTAAGTCGGTATACTTTCCATATGGGTGTGGGGCACCACGAACTGCCCCACTCCCTCGCCTGCGCACGGCTAGCACCAACTTCAAATACTTGGGGATACAGGTGGCGCGCACTACAGACCAGTTGTATGAACTAAACTATGGTGCTCTGATTGAACACACCAAAGAGAAGATGGCGGGTTGGGCACGGTTACCCCTGTCACTGGCGGGACGCATTGCACTAGTCAAGATGCTGCTGTTGCCAAAGTATCTATACATATTCAACAATGTGCCTATAGAGGTAGGACGTACATTTTTTAAGACATGCAGATCAATGATCACTTCATTCATTTGGCAGAATGGGGCGCCACGTATAGCATATGCGCAACTCGCACAATCGTATCTGAATGGTGGCTTTGAAATCCCGGATATGTACCTCTATTATATAGCAGCCCAGCTACATCACGTGGTGAGGTGGTTGGAGATGGGTGCGACTGACCCGCAGGTGGCAATAGAGAAGCAATGGTTCGATGGCATGGAGGCGAGTAGAGTATTAACAGATGACAGAATTAAAGCTATAGGTGCGAAGGGCCCGGCCAAACTTGGACTAAAGCTGTGGCGCAAAATATGCAAACAGGCGAATGATGCTAGTGTATACAGCCAACACATGTCGCTTTGGGATGTGTCTATGAGGAACCCTAAGCTCTCACTTAAAATGTTTGATGTATGGCTGGAGAATGGAGTGATGACGCTTCAGGATTTGCATGAGAATGGGAAGCTGCAGGAAGACAAGGATGTGGTAGAGATGGCCGGAGGAGGGGGTCTAGTGTGGCTGCGATGGCAGATGTTGAAAAAATGCATCAAAGATAGATGGAAAAACTCACCTACTGAACCTACAGAGGACAAACTATTAGCACACGCACTAACAACGATAGGTGCGGGCCACCAAGTGTCTGCAATATATAAGATACTACGCGACCGGACTAGTGTAGGGACACCCAAATGTAGAAGCAGTTGGGAGATTGATGCGGGGTCTGATATTTCAGATGTAGAATGGGTAAGAGCCTGTGAACTGACAGGCAAGCTGTCATTGAACATGCGCCTTCGACTTGTACACTACAGGTTCCTGACACGTTCATATATGTCCCCGGACAGGCTAAACAGATATTATGAGAACGCTGACTATAAATGTAATAAGTGCGGACTGTTGGGTGCCACGTTTATACATGTGGTATGGCAGTGCCCAGAAGTCCAAACCTTTTGGGGAAAGGTATTCATAAAAATTTCATTGATATGTGGTGTGAAAGTGGAATGTAATATGTTAAATGCATTTATAGGTGGAGCGCCGCGTATGAGACCTGAAACACTGAAATGGGTAAACATATCTGTGGCAGTAGCCAAACTGCTCCTCGCCAGAAACTGGATAAAAGACAGAGCCCCTACCATTGGGAGCTGGTATGCTGAATTAATGAATTGTGAACAACAGGAGATGGTCTTGCGCATGATCATGCCACGCACTCAGACCCCGAAAGATGTATGGGGCGATTTTAGGCAGCACTTGGCTGCGCTGAATGATGAGAGAATGGGAACAGAATCTGAGTAATGATTGCGTGAAGAGCGTAGAAGCACCGAAGGACCAAGAGAGAAGTGAGAAAAAGAAAGTGTAAGGTGTAATCGATTGAGATACGACATTTGTAAATATTGAATAGGAACAAGATGTATATAATGTGTATAGATGAGTATAGACCTGTATAGTTGATGAATTTTTGTTTATTGTCTTTTGATTAACTGTATTAAATGTTAATTGATGTTTATTTTTATATATATAAAAACCAATAAAAAGAACTTTAAAAAAAAAAAAAAATATAATTTAAAAAAAAAAAATAACCTGGACTATTCGGTTGAGGTTAGAAGTGCCTAGACCTGATTAATTGTGCTGTGTTGCACTTTCAAGTTTGCTTGTTGAGTTATTTATTGCAGTGTTTGTGTCTCTAGATAAAGAAGCGGCAGCAGGACTTGGTGCGGTTCTTGGAATGTAACAAGATAGAGTTTGAGGAGGTGGATATCACCATGTTAGAAGATCAGAGGCAGTGGATGTACAGAAATATTCCTTCCGAAAACCGTCCTGCACAAGGCAATCCCCTGCCACCACAGATATTTAATGGAGATTGTTACTGTGGGGTAAGTGCTGTTTATTTGTTTGTAATGCTTCCCTCTTGCCCTACAAGTCTTTATCCCCCAGTTATTGAAGACACTAAAGTCTTTTACTTCAACAGTACTCTCAATCCGTTTTTAAAAAGTATTTGATTAAAAGTTTCCTTTAGAGAATTCTCATTCATAAGATGGTCAAACAAGAATACACATAGCGTGAAGAGAAACGTGCAAATACTGTTTATAATTGAATTAAAAAAAAAAAGAAACCAAACTATATGTGGGTAGCGGAGAGGTGGGAGAAATGTATGATTCTTGCCAGAATGAGATGTCTGAATGGGAGATGGCCAGAGGATCAACCAGCTAACAAGACCTTCTATCGAGGACAGCCGGGCCCGATAGACTATGTTTGTTTCCTTGGGTATGTTTAGATATATTAAAAATTTTAAAGTTGAAAATCTTGATATGAGTGATCATAAAAGGCTCCTAGTAGAATTTATAGTAAGAAATAGAGTAGTACTTGAACGGATTGATCAATTCCCGACCCATATTCTTTTAAAACAGAATCGAATTGTAGTTACAGATTACAATCAGGAACAATGGAAAGAGACCTTAGATAACATCAGTTGGGAGGAGGAGGAAGCTAAAAATATATCCCCGATAATTGCTTATGAGCACCTGTTGGTTAAATTGTGTGAGATGTTTAAAAGGAAAGAAAAGAGGTTGGATGAAAATCTGGTGAGATGGGATACTGATGATAGGTTGAGGATTGAAAGTAAGAAAATTAAGAAAGAAATGAGAAGGAATATACGAAAGTTGGTAAAAGGGGATGTAGACCAGAAAGAAGGACTTATCAAAAAGGAGAAAAATAAATGTAGATCACGAATTAGGCAAGCTAAATATGATTCCTTCAAGAAAAAGGAGCAGGTGTTATTAGAAGCATTAGAAGATAAAACAAAGAGAAGATTTTGGAAGATCTTAGTAAGCAATGAAAGTAGCTTTGAAGGGAAGAGTAAAGGGATAATAAGTAGTGAAGTCTGGGAATGTTATATAAAAGAACATTTTAAAGGTAAAATGGGAGGATTAGATGTAGATGAGAAGGAAAAAGCCAACATGGAAATAGATGAGGAGAGTGTGAGGATGGAAGAAAAAGTAATAAGGAATTCAATCACGCAATTATCCAATA
>JASBQK010863293.1:0-10799 GCA_030264995.1 Desmognathus ocoee | reverse complement strand
CTCGTAGCGCAACGATACTGCATACGTGGTTTAGAACGCGCTATACAAGAACCCAGCTAACATAACATAACATAAAACGTTGTTTACGGATTTCAGGAGCCTCCTCAAGAAAAGTATACACTCTGTCAAACTGATAGTCGTAAGTGTCCCTACTAAATTTACGAAGTTTGGTCTGTAATAACTCTTTTTGATATGTGTCAATCTGTGTCTGTGTTTCTTTCAATAAATCGTTCCACTGTGCCTCGTCTAAGGAGGCTTGAAGTGTTATGTCGAGTTCGGTAATCTTAACCTCAAGTTGAGAGATGTCTTCTTCAAGTTGGGAAATAGTTAGCAATATAAGGTCTAGGGATGCCTTGTTTAGTACTTTTTCCCACTTAATTACAAAAGTTTTGTTATTCGCACACAATCGGGGACGGAGCAATATTCTCATCCCACGGGGGATGCGCTGAACCTGAAAATAGTGTGCTAAGGTCCTTGCATGCATGGACAGGTTTGTGACCCTTCTTTTAGAGTACTGGTATTGTTTCGGTGTAGCAGTGGCCTTGATTTCAGGGAAATCTTTGTACTTAGATTTTAATTTTGAAATAATCGAAGAAGCCTCTTCAGTTGAAAAGGCTAAAGTTTCTGCAACTTTCGAAGTAGTAGCAGCAATGTCTTCAAAAGACATAATGTAAATAAATAACGTAACACAAAGTTAAATGGTGCAGTGGGGAAAAAGGCCAAAGCAATGTATATCACAAATTAAATGGACCCCACGCACACAACGTTCAAAAGAGTTAAAGGTGATAAACTGGGTAAAGCGGGTGCTCCACTTATTCACTTGGTAGTGTAAATAAAGCAAACGAATAGTTGTGGTCAATTCTAAGACCAACAAAAAGCGGTGCACACCTTAAATTCAACAGATGGGTCTAAACTTTCCCATTGAGAAAAAAATTGTATTCGCAAAGAGTAATGTCAAATGACAATGGTACCAAATCCGATATAAAGCGTAAAGAAATGTCTTGAACACAGTTTTTATGCAACGCAATTAATCATGATGTTTTAATCACATTCATTGATCAAGTTGATTAGAATTCGAAAACACAAGAGTAAACATTGCAAATATATTTGAACATAGGCACATAAAGCATGACAATTGTTTCGGGACTATGTCCCTGCTTCAGATGCAAAGCCTATAAATCATTTGTTACATGTTCCAATTAAAGTAACTAGTTTACACCATCAATCAAGGTTAGCCACACATAATAGCAAAAGAGAAGAAAAGAGAGACAAAAAATAAAAAAGATTTTTTTGTTAGTATGCATATAAAGAAAAAGAAAAAAACTATAAAACTCTCACAAAATGTAACCAAGTACTGTCACTAACCTGTTTCATTTGTCTGAAACAACAGCTACAGAAAATTTTCAGAATAAAAAATGTGTCAAAAAAGGAAAACTGCTAAAAACAAATGATGTCAATTAGAAAACTCACTAACCTGTTACCAAAAATTACATCAGGATTCTACAAAAAAGGAAACAAAAAATAAAAAATACTACGTCTCTGTACTTCTGTACAAAATACTACAAACCATGTAGATACAGAAAATGTATAGAGCACGTACCTGTGCAGTCGTGATATTACCTAACTGCCGCTAGAAATTAACGCACTGTAAAAAACAAATAGGGGAATGTCAATACAGGCACGCGCAGCGGCGCACAGTAGTGCACCCTGCGAAAATAAGTCTGTCTGCAGTAATCCAAAGGGAAATCAAAAGCGTAACTCACCAAAAAAGCCTGACAGTGCACGAAGATGGAAAACATCTCAAGCCGCTGTTAGCACGGCACTGGTAATAGGCGCGGCACTCGCGCCATACTTTTAAACGTCAATGGCGGCACGCCGGCCGCGTTTACGTGACAGCGTGATCACATGATCAACGCGTAACAAGGAATGTAAACAAAATTCTAACAAGAAAAAGAGACGCGTCCGATAGTATTAAGACGTGTATGGAAATAAAAATCAAAAAGCTAAATAAAATAAGAAAACAAGTGAACTGGTGACATGTTACTAAATTACACTGAATTTGTAAAAAAGCGCCATCTACGGGCTCAAAAATAAAAAGAAAAAAGAGCGTACACAGAGTGTTAGTACCCATGCATCCTACAGAGAAGTAATGGCAGTAATACTGAAATTTGCTACAGAACGGCCCAGCCGTGTAGAAAGACTAACACAATTATTAACATTTAAACAATACAGTATATACAAAAAACATACAAAGAACACAAATACTACAGTATAAGCAACCAGGTACATACAAATAATATATGAATACAACCCAAAGCAAAACATGTAGGGTTAATACAGGTGTCTGAGTTTAACAAGAGACATTCAAAGAAAGCAAACAAGATAATGCTGAAAACAGTTACGTAAAATAAAAGACATAATGTTAGAAAAAGGATCAGTATCAGCATGTAAAAATATGTACACAACTAATACAGACTGGCCACAAGCTTGGTCATGCACCAAAGATTCATAATTCATAGAAAAGATGTTAATGTGAACTGTTCATTTAAACCAAAAGGATGTAATGTACGTAAATGAAAGATCCAATATTTCTCCCGTTGATCCAACAATTGTTGTCTGTTACCTCCCCTAAGGGGTTTTCTCACTATTTCTAGAACACAAAAACGCAATTGAGCGATGGTATGTTGTGCCTCACAAAAATGTCGAGCCACAGGTGACTTTTGTTTGGTCCGCCTAATCGCGGATTTGTGTTCAATGATCCTTTCTCGAACAGTTCTATTGGTTTGACCCACATAAAGTTTGCCACAAGGGCATTTGATAGCATAGACCACCCATTCACTAAGGCACGTAGCATAATCTCGAAGTCTAACCTGAACCCCTGACATAGGGTGAGCAATAGTTGGACCTTTCATCACGTTATTGCAATTACTACAAGATAAGCATGGAAATGTGCCTGGTACACGATTCTTCAACAAGGTCTGTAAGAAGGTTTTATAAGACTCATCAGCTCTAACCAATAAGTCACGTAAGTTTTTAGATCTCCGATAGGAGAATCGAGGAATTGGTAAGGATTGCAGGGATTTCTCCCCGTGTAATATTGGCCAATGCTTTTTAATGATTCTTTTTAGAGCTAATGATTTTGGACCGTAAGTAGTTACACATGTTATGGATGGCTCAACATGATCAACAGGTCTTAATCGAGATTGCAAAAGATCCTCTCGCTGAATTTGAGAGACTTTATTACAGGCTTCAGCCAATACATCAATACCATAGCCTCGTTCTTGAAACTTCTCACACATTTTTTTCTCAGCAATTTTAAACTCATGAGTTGAGGAACAAATACGTTTTATACGTAGCAACTGACTAAATGGAAGTGACCTAATCAAAGGAGGATTGTGAAATGATTTAGCATGAAGCATAGAGTTCCTATCAGTAGGTTTAGAATAAAGCTTAAATGAAAACTGAGAAGAATCGTAATGTACTAAAGTGTCCAGAAACTGAATGGAAGTGGTTGAATACTGATGAGAAAATTTAATAGTAGGGTGTATGGTGTTAACCCATTCTAAAAAAACATTCAACAACTCAGTTGCTCCTGTCCAGATGAGAAAGACATCATCAATGTATCGCAAAAAAATTCTGATACATTGAGACCATTGAGGGTGTTGTATCATAAGTTGGTCAATGGGGTACATGAAAATGTTGGCATAGTTGGGGGCCATGTTGGCCCCCATAGCTGTGCCTTTAATTTGCTGAAAATAGTCATTTTGAAATCTAAAGTACGAATTGGTTAAAATGACCTCAAGTAATTGTAATACGAAGTCAGTATGAAAATCCTGGTTAGGTTCACTAGCTAACACTCTTTGAATTGCTCTTAATCCCTCCTCGTGTGGGATATTTGTATACAGTGAGGTCACATCCATGGTGACCAAAAACAGCTCATCCGGAAGGTCAGCAATATTGTCCAAAGCATTGATAAATGCAGTCGTATCTTTCACATAAGTCAGTTGGCGTGTTACGTAGGGTTGAAGACATTCATCAACGTAACAAGCTGCTTTTTGGAAGATGGAACCAATATTAGCCACAATTGGGCGTAGTGGCGGAGACATAAGAGACTTATGAACTTTCGGAAGCCCGTAAATCACTGGGGTGACAGGATGGTCACACCACAAAAATTTATAGGTGGTCTCTGAAATCCAATTGTAACTCAAAGCTTTATCCAAAATGTCTTTCCATGTTTGTTTCAATCCTAAAAGTGGATCATCAGGTAATGGTGTGTAAGTCTCTCGGTCAGAGAGATGTATTCGCATAGATGTCACATAGTCACTTCGGTTCATAACTACAAGGGCACCGCCCTTGTCTGCTGGTTTAGCAATGATAGATTTTTGAGTTTGCAGCCAATGAATGTTTTGCCAATCAACTCTAGACATGTTTCGTATCAAAGGTTTTTTGTGAAAGTTAATTTTTTGAATGTCGCTTTTAACCAGATTCTCAAAACTGTTAATTGCCGGACCAACGTCATACGGTACAAACTTACTGGTTGGAAAAAATTCCCTAAAAGGGCAATTGGATGGCTGTGGGTTGACAGGATTTTTAGCAAAAAAGCATCTCAAGTTAAGTTTACGGATGAATTTGAACATGTCTATTTCTGTTTGAAAACTCGAATTTTTAGATGTTGGCACGTATGAAAGACCTTTGTTCAAAGTATCAATAACAGTGGTAGACAGTTGACAATCTTAAATATTAATTACTAAGGAATCAGTCTTTGGTTGCGGGTTTGCACCCCCGACCGAGCTGGTAATGGTTTTTCTTTTGTTCCCCCGCCTTGTTTTTTGGGGCCTCTCTCTAAAAAAGACGCCGAACCACCTAATTCAGAGGTTGAAGGAAACTCCACTCCTGAACCTTGTTCAGGAAGTGAGTCCAAACTAACTGAAGATGAGCCGGCCGACCCACCTGAACCGGCCGGAGCTGGTACTGTGATTTGTTTACGAATGAATCTCTGTTTACGGTTCTCAGGGGACTCTTCAAGAAAGGTATAGACTCTATCAAATTGATAGTTAAATGTGTCCCTATGGAATTTGCGTAGTTTTGTTTGAAGCAATTCTTGTTCGTAGGTTTCAATTTGTAACTTAGTCTGTTCTAATAGTGTCTCCCACTCTTCTTTCCCCAATGATGTAGAGAGTGTTGTATCTAAATCAGTGATTTTGACCTCAAGAAGGGAAATATCCTCTTCGAGCTGAGAAATGGTCAATAAAATCAAATCTAATGATGCTTTATTAAGTACTTTCTCCCACCTTATCACAAATGTTTTATTATTCGCACACAAGCGAGGGCGGAGCAGTATCCGCATCCCACGGGGGATGCGTTGGACTTGATAGTAATGTGCTAGGGTACGTGCATGCAGGGACAGATTTGTGACCCTCCTCTTAGTATACTGGTACTGTTTAGGAGTAGCTGTGGTCTTAATTTCTGGAAAATCTTTATACTTGCTTTTTAACTTCGAAATGATTGATGAAGCCTCCTCAGTAGAGAAGGCTAAGGTTTCAGCAACTTTGGATGTAGTTGCAGCAATTTCCTCAAAGGACATAGTGTATATAACACACTCTAGTTGTCACAAAAATAGTTTGAAAGGTGCAGCGGGGAAAGGGATGCCAAAGCAAATGATAAACTATGTAATGGACCCCACGCACACACAAATTCCAAAAATGTAGTAATAATAACTAAACAGTTGTTCGGGTGCTGCCACTATCCACTGGGCAGTGTATGAAAACTCACAAAATATAGTTGTGGTCAATCTAAGGCCACAAAAGCGGAAGCACACCTAATTTTTACAAACGGGAAAACAATTCATGTATCCCTTATTTTTCAAAAACAATTTCACACAACAATGAAATAACTCATCTGAATGAGTGTTATAACAGGTAGAAATGCACAAAAATATGTGCCAAGATCACACAAACTCAACAAAACACTAATGTACTTTTCTTCAAACGTTAATGCACGTCATTTATTCTCAGAAGAAAGTTCATATAGAGATCAAACACATGTCAATGATTTCGCAGAAAACACATAATTCTGTGTTTTAACAAAGGCATAAGAACGCATGACAATTGTTTCGGGACAGAAATGTCCCTGCTTCAGATGCAAGCCTTTAAAGTGTTTCTCGACTAGTTACAAAAAACACAGATTAAGTGGAAATCAGTCATCAAGACCACAGCAATGTACATAAATAAACACATTACACATAAAAAACAAACAAAGACAAAATGGAAAATATCAAACATTAGTCTCATAACATGAGTGACAAGAAATCAAGTCATTGTAATATAGTGCAAGGGGAACATTACTAACCTGTCTCAGAAAGTAGACATGAACTGCACTAAGGGAAAACAAAATTAAGGACCGTAAGCCTAATGTCAAAATCAATGGTAAATGTTTAAACCCAAAAAGTGTCACTGACCTGGCAGGAACACAGACAAAGCCTCGTATCAAGAGGAAAGTCTACGGAGCCAAAAAAAAGAGGAAATTAACCAAGTAACGTAGTGCAAGGCACAGCGTTGTAATAACAAAGCGCGCCGCTCCGTGCGAAATAAGGTCCGCATCGGGCGTGCACGAGACACGTAAACAGAAATTCTTCTGAAAAAGCTGGTATAGCTTACCTAAAGGAACCCTGACGGGAGCGAAGAGTGAAAGTGTACGCGCCACCACTAAAGCGGCTGCAATGGTCTAACCCCACGGGAGTCCATGTGGGAAAAACCCTGTGTTAAAAAACATAAAGTCTTTCTTCACTTTCTATGGTAACACGGAAATTGTGTAAAAAAAGCGTAACCGGGTGTAAATAAACACACGTATAATATACTGTTGTAAGCAATGGTAATACAAACAATATAATACGTACAGAGTATAAAATCACTAAATTTACAACAAAACAGATTGTATAATCACAATATGAAGAAACTTTATACAATGCAGCAAAACACACAGTAGTGAAATGGTAGAAGAGGCACAATGCACAGAAGTGTAGTAATGAAGCGTATCAACATTTATACAGAACACATATAAAAGAACAAGGGGGTGCACTATCGTACGAACAAGGTATACAGATAAGCACATGATAAGTACAAAATATAAGATATAAAATATAAACAAGTGTTAGATTGCTACAAAAAATGATAACATGTATACATAAAAGAGATTTTACAGACAGAATAAATAAAATTATACAGAAGCAGATTTTTTGAAAAAAATAAGCAGATGCAATTATTAATAAAGACATACATAAGAAACCAGTATTAAGATAATGTTACAGGGTCCAAACCTGTACATGCAAAATACAGCAGTAAGGTGTACAGTTTTATAAAAATGATGTCAATGGAAACTGTTCATTTAACCCAAATGGTTGTAATGTACGTAATGTAAAGATCCAGTATTTTTCTCTTTGATCAAGCATTCGTTGTCTATTCCCACCCCTAAGGGGTTTCTTCACAGTTTCAAGAACACAAAAACGTAGCTGGGCAATAGTGTGTTGTGCCTCAACAAAGTGTCTAGCTACAGGTGATTGGTGTTTGGCGCGTCTAATAGCAGATTTATGTTCTATGATCCTTTCTCGTACAGTCCTATTACTTTGGCCAACATAAACTTTGCCACAAGGGCATTTAATAGCGTAAATAACCCATTCACTTAGACAAGTGGCATAGTCATGTAATTTTATAGGAACCCCTGACATGGGGTGAGCAATGGTAGAGCCTTTCATAACATTGTTGCAATTGCTGCAAGATAAGCACGGATAAGTGCCTGGTTCCCGTTTCTTCAAAAGCATTTGTGGGTTAACAATATGTAGTTCATCCGCTTTAACTAATAAATCTCTCAAATTCTGTGATCTCCTGTAAGCAAAACTTGGTGTTGGAAGCGAATGTAAGAATTTCTCCCCCTGCAGTACAGACCAATGTTTCTTAATAATGTTCTTAAGTGCCCGAGAATGTGGGCCATATGTAGTCACACAAGTGATCTTAGTCTCAGTCACAACAGAAGGTTGTAAACGAGACTGTAATAAATCCTCTCGTTGGATAGAAGAAACTTTTAAACAAGCTTCAGATAATCTGTCATCAGTATATCCCCTCTGTTTAAATCTTTCACACATTTTTATCTCAGAATGTGTATAATCAGTGTTAGAAGAGCATATACGTTTAACTCGCAGGAGTTGACTAAATGGAAGAGATTGAATCAGTGTTGGATTATGAAATGATTTCGCATGCAGCAATGAATTCTTGTCAGTAGGCTTAGAAAAAAGACTAAACTGAAACTGTGATCGAGAGTAATGAACCATAGTGTCTAAAAACTGAATTGATGAGGTAGAGAATTGATGTGAAAATTTTATTGTTGGATGTATAGTGTTTGTCCATTCCAAAAAAGTTTTTAAGGAGTCACTCTGTCCTGTCCAAATAAAGAAAATGTCATCAATATAACGTAGAAATTTTTTAATGGAACTAGACCAATCTGTATGTTGAATCATTAGTTGGTCAATAGGGTACATAAATATATTAGCATAATTGGGGGCCATATTGGCCCCCATAGCTGTGCCCTTCAGCTGTTTAAAGTAGTCTTTTTGAAACCTGAAGTATGAGTTATTGAGAATGATATCCAATAGCTGTAATACAAAACTCGTGGAAAATTCTGGATTAGGGTCATTCTCCAAAACTGTTTGAACTGCTCTTAGTCCCTCCTCATGTGGAATATTTGTGTACAAGGACGTGACGTCCATAGTAACCAAAAAAATGTCATCAGGAAGATCAGAGATGTTATCAAGCGAATTAATAAAAGAAGTTGTATCTTTCACATAGGTACTTTGATGTGTCACATACGGCTTTAAGCACTCATCCACATAGCAAGCCGCTTTCTGAAAAATAGAGTCAATGCTCGCCACAATAGGGCGTAAAGGAGGAGATGATAGTGATTTATGGATTTTAGGAAGCCCATAAATGACAGGAGTAACCGGATATTCAGACCAAAGGTAGTTGTACGTATTTTCTGTAATCCAATCGTGAATCAATGCTTTGTCCAAAACCTCTTTCCACATTTTTTTAAGGTCAAAGATGGGATCATTCTGAAGTGGTAAATAGGTGTCCCTATCTGATAAATGTACCCTCATGGATGATGTATAGTCGGTTCGATTCATAACCACAAGGGCGCCGCCCTTGTCAGCTGGTTTAGTGATGATAGATTTTTGAGATTGTAACCAACGAATGTTTTGCCAATCAACTCTAGACATATTATTTATCAAAGGTTTTTTACTGAAGTTGATTTTTTGAATATCACTTTTCACCAAGTTCTCAAAGCTGTTAATAGCCGGACTTACGTCATACGGTACAAACTTACTAGTTGGAAGAAATTCTCTAAATGGACAACTAGATGGCTGAGGGTTAGAAGGATTTTTAGCAAAAAAGCATCTTAAATTGATTTTACGAATGAATTTAAACATATCCACTTCCGTTTGGAAACTCGAATTTTTAGAAGTCGGTACGTATGAAAACCCCTTGTTTAGGGTATCAATAACAGTAGTGGACAGTTGACAATCCGAGATATTGATCACTAGGGAATCAGTCTTTGATTGCGGGTTTGTACCCCCGATCGTGCTGGTAATGGTTTTTCTTTTGTTGCCCCGCCTTGTTTTCTGGGGCCTCTCTCTAAAAAAGAAGCTGAACTACCTAATTCCGAGGTTGAAGGAAGCTCCACTCCTGGACCTTGTTCAGGGAGTGAGTCCAAACTAACTGAGGATGAACCGGCCGACCCACCGGAACCGGCCGGAGCTGGTACTGTAATTTGTTTACGAATAAATCTCTGTTTCCGATTCTCAGGGGACTCTTCAAGGAAGGTGTAGACTCTATCAAATTGATAGTCAAAAGTATCCCTACGGAATTTGCGTAGTTTTGTTTGAAGTAATTCCTGTTCGTAGGTATCAATTTGTAACTTAGTCTGTTCTAATAGTGTCTCCCACTCTTCCTTCCCCAATGATGTAGAAAGTGTTGTATCTGACCTCTGCCCGCTACTTGACTTTCTCTGCTTACTGTTTTGTGCTTTGCTGTCCGATTGTGAAACTGACCATTGCCCGTTGATTACTTGCTTGTTGTTCGCTCCACTAATTGCTTTGATATTTGTTTGCACAGTAGTGCTTCCCTCTCTGCTTGATTCTTGTACATGATTTTGAGTCTAGAATCGGTTGTGAACCGATTATCTTGCATCATTATTACTCGTGTGGACTTGGAGTCTGGTTCCTGTACTGTGGTTTACGTGTGTGCTAGAACACGTCCTGATATAATTGGCCCCAGTATAGGTAGTGTCTTGTTATCGACTCCCCCATTCTACGCTGCACCCGGTATAGAGCTACAAGGGGGTATTTCTAAGGTGAGTGCTGGTACTCCATAGCAGTTAAATAGGGTAATTCTCCAAGCCCCCCATTCTTGTACTAACCTATTGCTCTATTGTTTTTCTTTCTCGTTTCAGGTGCAGTGTCACAAGAGCCTTCCTTGGTCCTTGTGGACCCCCTTTTCAGCCTTCTGCTTAGCTAGCTGGCAGAGGGAGGAACAGGGAAGTCCAACACTCATCACTACTGGCACCTAGTACTTGATGGTCCAACAACACCAAACACGAAGGCGAGAAGGGGCCACAAAATGAAACCTAGCATGCGTGGTGATAAGTGGGAAATTTACAGTTTTGTGCCATATTGGCCTCAAAACAGGTGCCGCTATGTGAACGCAACTGTGCAATCTACCTTCTCCTACATACCCCTACCTCTTAAGAGCAAA
>JASBQK010852182.1:0-10876 GCA_030264995.1 Desmognathus ocoee | reverse complement strand
AAAGTGAAAAAGGAAAGTAAGAGGAGAACAAGGAACAAGAAAAAGAAAGAAGGAAAGAAGGTAATCATGAAAGAGAAGCAACGAGCAAAAGATAGAAGGAATGATAAAAAGATAGGAAGGAGGGAAAGAAGGGAATTCGGACTGAAAAAAGGAGGGAAAGAAAGAAGGAGGGAAAGAAGGAAGGAAAAAGGGAAGAAGGATTGAAAGAAGGGACGGAGGGAAAGAAGGGAAGAAGGAGGGAAAGAAAGAGGGAAGAAAGAGGGAGGGAAAGGGTTCCGGGTAAATTCGCCTTATGGATATTTCATACTCAACCTATTTGACTTGCGTTAAGTCGAGTTTTTAAAACTCGACCTAACGCATGTCAAATTGCTTGAGTTTCATGGCTGGGGGATTGCAGGGTCCGAGGGTGGGGGAAGTGCGGTTATGTGAAGGGGAGTAGGTCGCAGGAAAGAAGAGGGGTCCAGGGGGGTTTAACCCCCCTGCTTTTTACCTGTTTTTGGTGTTTCGGGCTACTGCCGACTGGGTTTGGGAAGGGGGAGGTGCTGGGTTGCAGGGATGGCTTTTCAGGGGCAGGCCCGGACCCGGGCCCGGGCCGTCACTGATGGCTTGGCTTGGGAAGGGGAGGAGGAGTTGCAGGGGCAGGTTTTGCTTACCGCTGGGCCAGGAGGTGGGAGGAGCAGCAGGGTGGGTGAGCGGGCTTAGGCCGCATCGCTCTGCTGCAGCCCAACCCCTGCCGCTGTGTTAGCTCGAGTTTCATAGGTCGTAAAATTTAGGCTGAGTTAGAGTGGGTTGTGTTTGTGTAAGGTGTATTCACCCCAAATCGGGAAGGAAGGGAAGGACGGACGAACTCATCGAGCACAGCTGTTGGTTTCTACCTCTAAGGCAAGCTTTGCACTTGAGAGAAAAAGGTGCCAGGAGGGGGGGGAGAAAGTTCAACTGACAAGGGGACGAAGCTACCACCTTACCGGAACCAGTTAGAGGACAGATGGGCACAATACCAGCGATATAACAACCCCATGCGGGAAGGACACCCGAATGCGGGGCAGGTAGGGGGAGAAAGGGTAGAAGGGTAAGGGAAGGACCTACCACCATAACATACCCAGTTAGAGCATGGATAGGGCCGATGCCGACAAGAGAAAGGAGACATGGAAGGGTTGAAGGTGTGAAGTAGAGAGGATGCGGTTGGAGCATGGGGAGAAGTGTCAGAAGGGGAGAGGAAGGGACGGGCAATTGAGCAGATGTAGTTAGAGATAGCTAGAGGCAAAAACCAGTGAGAGTAAGAAGACATCGGAAGGGCAAAGGTGTGAAGAACATGGAAAGTGCATGTACGTGAGGGGAGAAAGGTCCTAAGGGCAGAGAAAGAGGATGGCAGGACATGGGAGACAGTTAGAGGAGGACCGACCCTGCGGCCATTGTCCTTGATCACGATAAGTCCGGCGATCTCCCGTCAGCCCTCCAAGCTCCCAACTTCCCATCTGGTACTGTTCCTCCCCTCACACATGCGGATTCTGATTATCGCTCTCAGCGTAGAGCTTCTTTGCTTCAGCTGCAGAACTCTATTTCCGCCTCCCCTGTTATTCCTGCCCAGGGCGGTTGGACTTCGGTGCTCCCATTATGGGGCAATTTGTTTGATAATATTGATCTTGCACAGGACTTTTTAATACAGGACCCACCAGCTGAGGACGTTTCTTTTTCTTTTCACTCACTTACAATCGACAGCGCTTCCACCATTCCTTATTTCCCCCCTGTCACTCCTTCTTCGATCACTACTGTTGCTCCTAGCTCAGGCCCACAAGTCTCTTCTGGTCTCGTGCCAGGCTATGTATTCAACTCAACAGACCTTTCTCCCTTCCCCATCCCCTCATGTTCTGGTTCTCACATTACAGACCCTGAGTCTTCCACGCCCCACTTGGCCTCAGCAGACCTTTCCCAGCCATCCCCGCTGCCCTCTTTTAGTTCTGACTTCTATTCTCAGGATTCCCTCACCCATTCCGTTGCCCCCCCGAAGAGCTCTTTGTTGGCCTTGCTAAATTGTCACTCTGCCACTAAACATGCCGAAGATATTTATAACATCTTAGAATCTTACCAACCGACGATGCTTGCCTTAACCGAGACTTGGTTCAGGTCGGGCATCGAAACATCGGGGTTAGGTTTACTCCCTCCAGGTTTCCATCTCCTGTCACAACCCCGCCCCGATCGCACCGGGGGTGGGGGGGTTGCTGTCATTTGTCAGCAAGTTCTTCAGATTGAAGACCTTGGCCATCCACTGCTTACCACCTATTGCGAATACCTCTTGGCCAGAGTAGGTCCTTCCTCAGACAGAAATGTTGTCTTTCTGCTAATATATCACCCACCATCTAAACATAGACAATTCATGGCCGAGTTTGAGGACCTTCTTTCTCTGGTCCTCGACCTTTATCCCAAACTGATCATACTGGGGGATCTGAACATCCATGTTGATGACCCCAATGACGCCATAGCTGGTAGGTTCCTCTCCACCCTTGAGGAACATGGTTTCACACTAACCCCCACAGGCCCCTCCCATCAGGAGGGACATCATCTTGACCAGATTTGGGTTAAAGGCACAATGATGGATACGGTGGGCACCGTCCCGCTGTCCTGGTCAGACCATCATTTGGTCTTAGGCCACCTACATGGGTGGGACTTTCAATCACCGCCCCACCCCACCCCAGAACCCACGGCCAATGATCACAGACTCCTGCGAAGCTATCAAAATTTTTCTCTCGATGCCTTCAGATGCTGGCAAACCTACAACCCACCTCCTCAGTTGGAGGAGTCTACCGGAACACCCACCGCCGATGCTGCCTCCGCCATGCTCTCCACCCACTGGCGCCGGGCCCTGGAGGACCTTTGCCCACTGCGACGGGCAAAGATAAAATCTACCATCCATCTGCGTAACAGATGGTATTCCAAGGACTTGCAAGACTTGAAGTCCATGGCAAGACGCCTTGAGCGCAAGTGGCGCAAATCCCAACTGCCGGCAGATAAACTGAAATGCCGCAGTCACCAACAATACTATCGAGACAAAATTAAGCAGGCAAAGGAGTCCTATTTGGCCACTGCCATTCCTCTTTCCTGCACGAACCATAAAGCACTTTTTACCATCACGCAGGAATTCCTGGCCCCTCTTTCCAAAGCCAACACAGTCCTCCCTTCCGTCACGCTTTGTGAAAACCTGGCTGACTTCTTTGATAAGAAGGTCCATGACATTAGGGCAGACATTATGGCCAACCGCACCACTGCTCAGACCGATCTATCCATTCACATGCGGCCCCCCCACACCCTCCCACCCCCACCCCTCCAACTCTGGGGCTTCAGGCACCATTTTCTCTTTTTTTTCACCCATATCCCTCCAGGCTGCAGAGCAGGCCCTGCTCAAACTGGGCCCCTCATCTTCCCCCCTTGACCCGATCCCCACCAAGACGTTAAAGTCTTTGGCTCCTGCCGTGGCCGCACATCTGCGCACATTGGTTAATCTCAGCTTCGGAACGGCTCGGGTGCCGGATGACTGGAAGTTTGGCCTTATTACACCGCTGTTAAAAAAACCTTCTCTGGACCCGACCGTTCTGAAAAATTTCCGGCCTGTCACGCAGCTCCCCCTCTTCGCTAGGTTCGCCGAATTCTTCGCGGTCCGGCAATTGCAGGATCATTGCGAGAATGAGGGAGTTCTTCACGATCTGCAGTCGGGCTTCCGCCCAGTGAGGGGCACTGAATCCGCGTTGATTGACATCCGTGAGACCATGTTGGGCATAGCCGACCAGTCCCACCCTGTGGCCCTGGTCCTGTTAGATCTATCGGCTGCCTTTGACACCATTGACCACGAGATCCTCCTGTCACGTTTGCAGTCGGTGGCCCGTGTTGAGGGTGCGGCCCTTGAATGGTGCCACTCCTTTCTGTCCAACCGGGTTCAGCAGGTAAGGCTGGGGGGTTTTCGGGCGGCACCCCGGCCCGCCCCCTTTGGGGTGCCGCAGGGGTCGGCGTTGTCGCCTTTACTCTTCAACATTTACATGCAACCTCTGGCTCAGATGTTGGATGATCTCAGGGTCAGGTTTCAGATGTACGCCGATGACTCTCAGCTGCTCGCGGATCTGCATCATTCCAGCCAGGATGGGGCGCGACTGTTGGAGGGTCTGAGGCTGATTCAACGCTGGATGGGTGACAGCTGGTTATGTCTGAATGCGGCCAAGACCGAAATTGTCATCCAAGGCTGTTTCGCCCATCCTACGGCAGGTCTACCCTTTTGGCCCCCCGATCTAGGTCCTCCACCCCCCCGGTCCAGAGCGCCCGCAGTCTGGGAGTCCTGTTTGCCGAGTCCGGGTCACAGGAGAAACAGGTGGCCGCTGTGGTAAGTTCTTCCCACTTTCGGCTGAATGGTCTCACCCGCATCATGCCCCTCCTGGCGAGAAAACATTGTGTGCTTCTCTGCCAGGCCCTCGTGCTGTCTAAGATACGGAACTGTTGCGCCACCTATGTGGGCCTGGCGAGAGGCCCCCTTGCCCGGCTGCAGATGGTTCAGAACAGGGCTGTGCGACTGTGTTGCGACCTACGCAAAAACGCACATGTTTCAGCCATGCGCAGGAGCCTGGGCTGGCTGTCAGTGGAGGACCTGATCAAACTGCAGGCCCTCTGCACCTTATGGCGGGCCCTTCATGGCCTCGGCCCGCACTATTTGCAACATCGCTTCAGGTGGGCTTCTCATCAGCACTCTCCTCGCTCCCACCGGCTGGCTCTAGTCCATACCACCCGCCCCAGGCTGGTCCGGAAAGGGGGCGCCTCACTTGCATACTGGGGCCCAAAATGGTGGAATGCCTTACCCCCCCGAGATTCGAGTTCTTTCCACGTTCACTGCCTTTAAAGCTGCAGTCAAAGCACATCTCAGGCACAGGGATCTGCAGGCTACTTTGGGACCGGGTTAGGTCTCCCTCCTTTTCGCTTTTTTTCCTGTACCTTCATCTGCCGGGCGGGGGGGAGCGATGGTTGTGTCTGGTTTTTTGTGATGGGTGGCACTTCTGTCAGGGTTGGGGGTGGGGGGCTCAGGGGATTGGGTTGGGCCCCTCAAGGGGTTTTCTGGTCATTCCTTGTTGTTTCTTTTGAGCCTTTTAACTGTTTTTATCTATTTTTCTTTTATATTTTTTGTACTGCACTCAGCGCCGTGAAGCCGTTGGCAACGTTTGCGCGTTAATAAATGATTTTGATTGATTGATTGATTGATTGATTGATTGATACAGGCAGAAACGAGTGAGAGGAAGAACACATAGATGTATGGGGAAGGGAAGAATCCTTCTTCCCTTCTTCCTATCTTTCTATCATTCCTTCTATCTTTTGCTTGTTGCATACTTCCCTTCTTCCATACTTCCATACTTCCCTTCTTCCATACTTCCCTTCTTCCATACTTCCATACTTCGATACTTCCATACTTCCCTTCTTCCCTTCTTCCATACTTCCATACTTCGATACTTCGATACTTCCATACTTCCCTTCTTCCATACTTCCCTTCTGCCATACTTCCCTTCTGCCATACTACTTCCCTTCTGCCATACTTCCCTTCTTCCCTTCTTCCATACTTCCCTTCATCCATACTTCCCTTCTTCCATACTTCCTTTCTTCCATACTTCCATACGTCCATACTTCCATTATTTCTTTCCTTCTTTCCATATGCCTGTCCCCTCCTTTCCTCCTCCTCTCCTATCCTTTCATCTTCTCTCCTCCTCTCCTCTTTATCTCCTCTCTCCTCTCCTTTCATCTTCTCTCCTCCTCTCCTCCTTTCCTTCTCTCTCCTCTCCTTTCATCTTCTCTCCTCCTCTCCTCTTACTTTCCTCTCCTCTCCTTTCATCTTCTCTCCTCCTCTCCTCTCTTCTTTCCTCCTCTCCTCCTCTCTACTCTCCTTTCATCTTCTCTCCTCCTCTCCTCTTCTTTTCCTCCTCTCCCCTCTCCTTTCATCTTCTCTCCTCCTCTCGTCATTTCCTCTCTTCCTCTCCTCTCTCCCTTTCCTCTCTCCCTCTCCTCTCTCCTACGCTCTCTTCCTCTCTCCTCCTCTGCTCCTCTCTCTTCTTTTGTTCTCTCTTCCTCTCCTATTCTCTCCTCTCCTTTTGTCGTCTCTCCTCCTCCTCTCTCCTCTCCTTTCATCTCCTCTTCTCTCCTTTTGTCTCCTCTCCTCTTGTCATCTCTCCTCTCTTCCTTTTCTCCTCCTTTCTTCCTTTCGTCCTCTCTCCTCTGCTTCTCTCTCCTCCTCCCCTCCCTTTCGTCCTCTCTCCTCTCCCTTCTCCTCCACTCCTCTTCCCCTTGATGTCAGTCAGACATCAAGGGGAGGAGGGGCAGGCTCGCACATCTTGCGCCATGATCAGCGCACAATGCGCTGCATTATTATTTCAAATCCCGTTTTGCAAAGACAGTAATGATCATAGGCATTATTGGAGGGGTCTGAGGGGGTTGTCCTGGCAGTAGGCCTGAATGGAAAGAATGAAAATTGCATTCTGAACTACTGTAATCTTAAGGGCATGCACATGGGGACAATAAAAGTGCTTATGAACGTTCATTATTCCCAGCAGACTGAGCAGTAGTCCGAGTCTTTTGAAAGTGAAAGCAACGCCACAGGGAATGGTGTATTTCCTGAGCATAATGGGACACAATACCCCATTTGAATTGTTGATTTTCTCACCTTTCAAAATGTGCCATCGTCTGAATGTTTAGTTAGCACAGAAGCTGAGCTACTGCCATATCTTTGGAGGACTTTGTTGAAACCCACTCCCCGGGTAATACTTGAGGGATTTTTAGGGGTTACACTACCTAGATAAATCAAATGTACAAAAAAAACCACATAACTTGCCATTTGTATGTTATATTTAAATAATGCTATCTGGTCGTTCTCAGCCTTTGACCCCATACTTTATTTCAATAGCATGAGAGCCACTCAGTCGCATTATTTGAGCATAATTCACACCTGTGATACATATACAGGATTTTTTCTCCATGCTCTCAATGGTTACCACATCCAAAGGGTATATATTGATTGCCCGATTTACCGAGTTTTATCCCCATGCATTCAACGTCCACACAGTGCTACATCTTAATTATCTTAATACACAGAGTACTATATTATTGCAAAATCAGTGTATTATATTTGGCATACTGTACAAAACTGTGTCATTAAAGACCACCCACATGCCAGTACACAGAACTCTAGCCATCCGGGTTTTTTTTCACTTGTACGTTAGAAGCAGAATTCCCCTGCATTGCAAACAGAGCTTCTTACAGAATCGAGCTAGGATGCAAGTGCAATGTGACATGCTTTCGTTTTAATATAAATATATACATGATACGTGCTTACCTGGAGCTTGACTGCTGGTTTTCTGAAGGAGTTGGAGTGGCTGAGTCCGTGGGATGGTGAGCAGTTTGCAGGCTTGTTGGCGGAGTCCGTGACACTTCTTCCTCTGCTGGTATAAAGCAGCTTTATATCAGCAGAGGAAGAAGTGAGAAAGAACGATTTAGTAAAAGAAATTAACATTTGTCACCAGCACACAAATGTTAGTTTCTTATACTAATTCGTTTTAGCCAGAACGATTAACTTCAAGAAATTAACATATGTGTGAATTTCTTGAAGTAAATCGTTCGGGTGGTGGCAAAAGCTGCTGGCGGCAAATCTGCTGCTCGCGTCAAATCTGACGCGCGTCTCAGTCTCTGAAGACTGCGATGCGTCATAGACGTCGGCATCATAAATGCCTCGTCAAGTTTTTTACGCCCAATCCACCCCTTACCGTTTTTCTGGCATTTTAGTTTATGGCTAAATTTCAAATATTTCGATTCAGAGGTGAAGGTTGCATTTAGAATACCAAACTCCATACATATTGTTTCAAGCGGGACCGAAGGTGGAAGACTTAACAATTTTCTTAGAATATACCCTTCCCCTATCCGTATGATTTTATAAGCCTTATATCCCCAAACCTCAGCCCCATAAGTAAGTATGGGTTGTATTTTAGTTTTATATATTTGTATTGTAGGCAAGGCTGAGAAGCCACCACATTCTAGTTGAAAACGTTTTAAACCTCCAGCAACTTGCTTGGCTTTATGTATCTGTCCCTCAATATTCATGTCCCATTTTTCGTTAAACGTAAAAATAAACCCCAGATACTTATACCAATGCACATTCGTCACACTTTCACTCTGTAGTTTGAGTAGAGGACCAGGAACCCTATGTTTACAAAAGACCATAGTTTTAGTCTTCTGTATATTGATACATAGGCCATTCTTTTCGCAGTATTTATAGAGGACCTTTACTTTGGAAATTAAGCCACTCTGTGTCAGGTCTATGATCACAAAGTAGTCTGCATATGCCAGATTACTGACGAATTTACCATTAACTTTAGGTGAGATACCAACATCATTGGACAAAAGTTGATTCATGTCACTTACATAAATGTTATATAATATAGGGGCAAGCACGCACCCTTTGCCGCACCCTTTGCCGCACCCCACGATCAATCGGAATTTTATCTGATAACATGTTTGTACTTGTGTAACGTATCTGGCCCCAATTATCGCTATATAATTCTCTGATTAAGTACAGAATCATCCTGGGAAGTCCCAATTTTTCAAGCTTAGCCCAAAGTCGACCCCTAGGTATAGAATCAAAGGCTGCTGTGTAGTCCACAAAACAGCAGTACAGCTTAACTTTTTTCATCATGTATTTTTGAACCAGGAAGTTAAGAATATACGCTTGATGTGCTGTGGAATATCCTTTCCTGAATCCCGCTTGACTTTCCGGTATAATTCCCTGGTCTTCTACCCAGTGTTCAAGCTATTTTACGAGCTATTAAGCAAATATTTTTGCCGATACGTCTGTCATGGTTAGTAACCAATAGGACCTTGGGTTACTCCTTTCACCTTTTTTAAAGACCGGTAGGACCAACGCCCCTTTCCATGATTCTGAGATCTTTCCATGTAGTAGGACTGAATTATAAACTCCTAACAGTAGGGAAACCCATTCTTGGGAATTATACTTTATTAAGATACCTGGGATTCCATCGGGGCCTGATGCTCTCGAGTTATTAATAGAGGAAAGAGCAGTTAGTATAGAAGTTTCACTGAACAGAGGACTGACCCTTCCATCATAGATATAGATTTCACTATTTGGGATTCCCTGTCCCTTAAAGCAAGCTTTTATGTGCTCCTCCCAATCCTTTTTTGAAACACAAGCATCTGGTTCCCTACTGTTGTTTTTAGTTTTAGAGTTAATAAACTCCCAGAACTTTCTAGTGTCACGACTACTCAGCAAGGCATCCAGCTTATCCCACTGATCTTCTATGTAGGATCTCTTCTTATGCCAGAAGAAAATATTCTTCTCTCTAAACAACAGTACGCGTCTATTCTTATCTACACAGTTTCTAAGCTCTCTGTTAAATCTTCTTTTATAATTCCAACATTCCTCATCAAACCAGGTACTGCGAGGTTTGGTATTCACTTCTTTCTCATACCATATGTCCTCCCTCACAGCACCACACACTGCATTGAAGTAGGAGATATGGTCATGTACGTCAAATCGAGAATTTTTATCAATATTTCTCATTATCTTCCACAAGGTATTACAAAAGATTCCCTCATCACATCTCCTCCAGTTTGCAATGAGGCTTTTTTTCACATAACAGTCAGCAACAGATTTATTATTATGCATATTTTTTATTACAATTCATTATTAACATAATCAGTGAGTGATCACCATAATTCACCTGATGCACTTCGAAATCAACTATTTTAGGAAAATCTTCTATAGGCAAGACTAAAAAATCAATAATTGTCTTATGTGTGCCACGCACAAATGTGGTATTTAAGAATACATCGGATTTAAACCTTCCATTAACATCAAGCATTTTAGCTTGAAGATGGATCAAAGATGCTGTAAAGAAGCTGCCAACGAAGCGGCTAATGCTGTTAAGATCCATAAAAAAAATTAAGCTTAATTGTGCAGCTTGTGAAACCTCGGCTATCAGTGCGACATTGAACTGTCTGTGTCCCTCTTCTAACAACCAATTAAGTAGTATGGTTTCTTATCATCCTGACCAGACAATTACTAATCCATGTATGGTCTATGATCAAGTGGTAAGATCTATTGTTAATAAAATCACTTTTACTACTTATAATTTTGGAACTCTAACACAACAAAAGCAATATGAGACTGAGTGGTTTGATGGTGAGTGTAAGGGCGCACGGAGACGTTGTTGGCGTACCGTCTCAGACTTTAAAAAGTCACACCCAATAAACTGGCCTCTCATAAAAATTATTCAGAGGAATTATAGATCCTTTCTTAACAGGAAAAAACTCTCTCATTTGGAGAGGCTCAGTGATATCTTGGCCACTAGGTTGGATCAGGGTGATGAACGTTCTTTCTGGGATATGGTAAACACAATAGTGTTTAATTGATCTTCGACCGCCCCAGTGGCTTATATTCAGGAAAATGTTTGGGCAGCTTATATTAAAGATCTCTATGATAATGGCTCAGGTCCAAAGGTAGTTTTTGCTGAAGATCATAGATTTGGTCGAGTTATTACCCAGATAGAGGTCTTAGGGGTAATTCACTCACTTAACCCTTCCCATGTGATGGGACCCGAGGGCCTACCACTGATAGCTATTAAAGTTGCTCCAAAGGCGTGGTGTCGACTGTTGACCCCGCTTTATAATTACTCTATTTTCTATAATTATATCCCTGATACTTGGCGGGGGTCCATTTTATTCCCTGTATATAAAAAGGGCCCTCACAACGACCCCAAGTCTTATCGACTGCTAGCTATGTTAGACCCTGCCGGCAAGCTACTGGCCAAAATTCTTCTTAACGAATTAGTTGAGTGGGAAAAGAGTATTCAAC
>JASBQK010841071.1:0-10881 GCA_030264995.1 Desmognathus ocoee | reverse complement strand
GATAGTAGTACATGATTATTATCCTTACTGAGACCCAAAATAGACTCACGCACCAGTAAAAAACTGCATACGTAGTGGCAAAAAGTATTAAAGCACTGACATTCCTGCAGAAAAGGTTCGGCTTACGAGCACTCTGTACCTGGCCATGCAATTTTTGCCCTTTCTAGTGGGCAGATCCATTTATTGGCTTGGTAGAAGGGTGAGAATCCATTTCTGAAGCAGCAGCTTTAAATGGACTCTATCACAGCATAAACTACTTTGCTCCATATATGAAAAACTCTCTATAAGTTGTCATTTTAATTTATTATTTTTTTTTTTTTACAAATAATATAATATAATGAGGCAGTAACTGTTGTTACTCTTCTTTCCCCCTGGCCATCTCACTTCAATTTGATGCAATGATTCCTGGAATCTTGGAGGGACAAGTCCATCTGAAGGAAATCAGTTAAACAAAATGTAGTGAGATGACAAGGAGGAAAGAACATTTACACAAGCTCTGGCCCCATTTGCATGAACATCCGTGGCAGACAAAAGTAATATTTTTTCATTAGTTTAATGGTGCGACGGGTGTTGCTTAACTTCGATTCTCAAGTTAACACAACTCCTGATCCGAACTTTAAATTCAAAAGGAAATGTGGCTGGAACTGAAAAAGTGGCACTCACAGGGGCATGTGTTGACAAAATTCGGAAAAGCGGCCTGGGTTTGGTGCCCGAGCGGTTCGGGTTAATGGTTTGCACCCCCCTGCACACCCCGCAAACCAGGATGCAGAGGGGAGGGCCCGCACTATTGTTGGGCCCTCCCTTCTCATCTCTGGCCCTTCCCCGCCCCGCCTCTTGTGACTCGTCGCATCATGCGACGAGTCACTATGCGGCCGTATTACCCCGAACCGTGCATTACCTAGACTTCTTAGGGGTGAAATTCAGACACAAAAAAGTTTCATTGCGGTTTTCAATACTTTTACTATCACACAACGTGTTCCTGGAAATTATCAATGTAAGACCGTGCATTTGGTCTGACCACTTCATGATCCATTTTGCACTCCCCATAGACAAGATAATATTAAAACCGACATATAAAAATTCAGTCTGCCAGCGGAGACATATTAAAAACATCTCGCCATCTGTTCTTGAAGAATTAGTATCAAAGAAACTTAATGATGCTAACCTCACACAAGATGTTGAGATACTGGCTACCCAGCTTCGTGATGCTCTAAACACAGCTACGGATACTTTAGCACCATTGAAGCAAAAAATTTGCAAACCTCAGACCAGTAACAAAACTTGGTTTGAAAACGATCTCGTGCTAGCACGAAGAAATAAACGCAAAGCAGAAGCTGTATGGAGACGTGATCCATTGGCTACGAATCATCAAATATATAAAGACAAAGCGTCTCAGTATAAAAAGCTTATTATAGCCAAGAAAGCCCTACATTATGAGAATAGAATTCTAGAAGCAACAAATAATTCTAAAGAACTCTTCAGGGTAGTGAAAGATCTGGAAGGCACTCCTCCAACAGCTCTGACACCCAAGCCAACTAAGGAATGGTGTAGAATTTTACAGGATGCTCTATTTGCTAAGACAGAGAAACATCTGGCAGCAATTCAGTCTCGTTGCAAACTATTACCACCGTTATGCAGCCCACCTCTTCTTCAAGTTCCTGATCTGCCTATTTTTTCATTTCAACAGGTTACTGTAGCCCAAGTCACTGAAGCCATCATACTGTTAAAATCCACGTCCTATGGCGGAGATATATTCTCCGCAGATCTCATTAAAGGGTCCATCTCATTTTTGGCACCATTCCTCACTAGACTAATTAATTTGTCATTTCAATCCTCTACTGTCCCTCTTACACTCAAAGAAGCCTGGATTGCCCCACTGCTGAAAAAGCAAGGTCTTGACCCAGAGGATCCTAATAATTATCGACCTATTACGCATGTATCGTTTATTCTAAAACTGCTAGATTTTCTGGCTCACACACAAATACGAGACTTTATAGAAGCCCACAACTTGTTGAACCCTCGTCAGTCCGGCTTCCGGAAAGGCTTCGGAACAGAGACAGCATTGCTGGATCTAAAAAACAGACTGTCTAGCATTATAGATCTAGGGAAACCAGCTCTGCTTGTACTCTTGGATCTAAGCGCGGCTTTTGATCTTGTTGATCACTCACTTCTCACCTCCCGCCTTTCACAGCTCTTTTCCTTTTCGGATGCTGCTGCCAAATGGGTAAAATCATTCCTTGAGGGTAGAACAGCAAAAGTATTTCTGGCAGACGTCTCCGCGGATCCCACCCCCCTCCTCAGGGGCGTCCCCCAGGGATCGTGTATGTCTCCTACTCTTTACAACCTGTACACACGCCCACTATTTGACGTCCTTGATCAGGCGGGGGTGGGATATACCAACTACGCGGATGACACGCAGATTTTGCTGCCTCTGTCCGGAGACTATACCGTGGATCTTAAGAAAATTCAAGATGTCTTTCTCACGGTCCAGCGCTGGATGGCGTGGAATGGACTGGCTCTTAACTGTGAGAAGACAGAGATCCTCATAGCTGGTACAAGACATATGGTTAATGCCTTACCTAGTGAATATAACTCTTTTTGCATTGATGGTTCTCTTTTACAAACAGCCAAAAGTGTAAAAACTTTAGGAGTTTATTTAGACAATACTTTATCTATGTCTGTTCAGATAAAAAAAATTAAATCCTCATGTGCTTATCTGAACAAACTGTTGTTGCAGATTAGGCCTTATCTATCTACGAAGAACCTGACGCAGGTTGCTGGAGCAGTCATCAATTCCAGAGTTGATTACTGTAACAGCTTGTATGCTGGAATTGATGATGGGCTTATACAAGTCCTTCAAACTACACAGAACAATGCTGTCCGTGCAGTGACCGGAATTGGACGGAGAGAGCATATTTCGGCTGCCAGACAGGACCTGCATTGGTTGCCAGTAAAAAGCAGAGTCATACATAAAATTTGTTCACTTACACATAAGTGTCTTCATAAAACGGCACCAAGTTACCTAAATGAATGCATTAATAAGTATGTTCCAGGTAGGAATCTCAGATCAGCTAAAGATAACAAAATTGAAACGCCCAGATTCCGTCTCACGACATTCGGTGGACGTTGCTTCTCAGTGCAAGCCTCCCGTTACTGGAACGCTCTACCTATGGCAATTAAAGTTATAAATGACCTTTGCCAATTTAAAAAAAAGTTGAAGACCTACCTCTTCCCAGCAGTCACTTAGATACACTAACTCTGTACATTAGCTGTATCTGGTTTTGACTCTCCTTTTGCTATGACACGATTGCTATTGTGATTTGGCTGTGATGCCCTGGTACTGTGCGTTGAGGCCTAAGGGCGTGATGCACATAAAACAAATTTCTATTTCTATTTCTAAGGCGACACAAACGCCATGGGAAACGCGGCGGTGTCATGACGCACAGGCAACCGTAAATAGGCGGTAAAACCGCCATATATACGGTTGCCTGTGCGCCATGGAAAGGCCGGCAGTCCGAAGGCGGACTGCCGGCATCACCGCTGGCAGTGTTGCCGTCAGCGGTGACAACCGTAAAAAGGCGGTTTTACTGCCATGGTGGCAGCGGTAAAACTGCCATAGTGGTGGTCAGCTGACCGCGATTAGAGTGCGGCGGATCCTTTGGATCCTACACACTCTAAATGAGGCCCTAAGGTATAGTTTAAATAACTGGAAGAAACCAATAAAACATTTGTGGCTGAAGCAGTTTGAAATGTAAAGATCTAAACAAAATAAACTCCAAATCCCCTTGTTTTGAAGCTGTCATAGCTAAATTCCAAAGGTGCTAAGATCCTACAATGGTCAAGGTTAAACAATTGAGGTTCTTCATTATACATCTGATTCACAGAGGAAACAGGAACAGGCATTGACTTTTTTTTTTTTAAGTTAATTGTAAAAGAACTTTATTTACAAGAAAGGAATTAAATAACAGAAAGCCTAATCTACAAAAGTATGTTAGTCCTCGTCTCATATTTACATACATTCACTTGAGACAGTCCAAAGACGTAAATTTAAAAACAATTAACAAACGAAGAATTAGCTTAAAAATGGTGAACAAAAGAAGACATTCCGCTGTTTGAAAGCTAAATGCATAAAGGTAACAATGCGTGCAATGCGTGGTAGATGATCCTCGCTAAGTAAAGCAAGCAATTGAATTGGAGAAGTAGCATACATTGATTGCAACCAACGCTCTCTTAAATGTGTTAAGGCTGGGCATATGCACATAAAGTGATCAACATCATCGATTATACTAGGACAGTCCGGGCAAAACCTTTTTTCTCTAGGGACTTTCTTCCAAGCCAAGCAGTAGGCATTTACTGGAATCATGTTAAAGCGTAATAGCATGAATGCCTTTATTAATGCGTGTGAGTCGCTCTCAAGAAGATATGCAGCAATGCCTTTATGAGTTTTAATTATTATATAATTCTTCATAGAAGCTAATGCTTGGCAATGGGTAAAGTCGTCTGAGAAAGATGTAGTAATCATTCTTTGTTTAATGATGTTTAAATCAGTGTCTGGAAAATTATTTACAGAAGTGTTATGCAAATTATATTTGAGAAGAACATCTGCAATCAAGTTAAGATAACGATAAGATAGAGGTGCTTGTAGGGCCTCTTTCATGCAATCAGTAAGTAGGGTTTGTACAGAGGTGTTAAATCTATTCATAAAGTATTTAAGAATTTTAAAATCCGCCTGCATTCTTAAACTCAGTATATCCAATTCAAGCCTAATTGCTTCAATTGGAACAGCTGATGACAAAGATAGAATATAACGCCAGTATGTGCCCTGCCATTTGTTAAGCATATTTTTTGTGTATGTTCCCCATATTTCCACTCCATATAATGTTGAAGGGACCCATTTTGCTTTATAAACGGAAATAAAGGATGAGAGGCCCGAAGTAATCAGGGAGGATTTCAGTGTTAGGAGCGCCTTGGTGATCAGTAGTCCCTTTATTCTTGTTGCTTCTTGATGAGCAAACCAGGTACCATCATTTGAAAAAGTAATACCCAAATAGGTAAAAGAGTTCACTACTGCTAAAGGTTCGTTATTAATATGCCATGCTAAGTTGGAAGACCTTTTTTTATTAAAATACATGATTTTAGATTTTTTGTAATTTATTACTATAAAGTTTGTCAGACAGTACTGGTGAAGCTTGTCTAGAGTGAGCTGTAGCCCTTTAGGTGTGAGGTCCATTAATAGGGTGTCATCAGCGTAAGTCAAAAGTGGGATTTGATGACCTCCCATCTGTGGTGGAATAGTTAGCTTATGTTCCAGGGCTAAGGGCAGGTCAGCAATAAACAGATTAAACAGTATTGGAGCAAGTATGCATCCTTGTTTTAGGCCCTGCAAGGTTGGTATTTTAGCTGATAACTGATTTTGCTTACCCCATCTTATTCTTACCCAAGTTTGGGAGTAGAGGGCGGCGATCATCTTGACGAGACCATAAGGAATTTGCATATTCAGCATTTTAGACCATAATATGTCTCTGGGAATCAGATCAAATGCTTTTGAGAAGTCAATAAAAGCCGCATAAAGCGGGTATTGCTTCTTAGAGACATATTTAGAGATAATTAAATCAAAGGTTAGGCAGTGATCAATGGTTGAAGCTCCTTTTTTAAAGCCGATTTGAGAGAGGGGAATCAGTTTATGTTCATCACACCATTTCTGTAAGTCGGTCAGAAGTAATTTTGCCAAAACTTTACTTGAGGCATCAAGAAGAGCCAATAATCTAAAGTTTGAGGGATCGTTAGAATTTCCTTTTTTGTAAATTGGAAAAAATATAGAGCCCCTCCATGAGTCGGGAACTGAGAAGCTTAAAAGAGAAGAGGAAAGTATTGGTTCGATGATAGATGCCCAAGGCAGGGGAGCTGTTCTTAGAAAAATTGGGGGGATGCCATCAGGGCCACTTGCTCTGGAAGGATTTAAAGTCGTGATCGCTGAGGATATTTGGGAGATGGTATATATTTTTATGGGTTTAACCTCTAAGTCCCATGTAGCGATGTTGTCTAATTTAAGGTCTGGGCTGTATAACTGTTGGATATACTGAGACCATACACTTTCAGAAATAATAGCAACGATACTTTCTTTGGGAGGGAAGGCTAGCTTGTTAATCTGTTGCCAAAAACGACGTGTGTCGAGTGTTAGAATGTGTCTTTCTAGCATATCACCCTGCCGTATTTTAAAATTTCTTTTCTTGGAGCTAATCATCCAAGAATACTGATGTTTTAAAGTAAGTAAGTGTGTCAACTCGTGATTGGACAAATGTGAAAACCTACTTGATAGAGCCCATATTTTATCACGTAGGTTACGACAGTCGTTGTCAAACCAGTTAACAGATATTGAGTGAGGAGGTACTGTCTTCTTCGTCAGCGATTTGGATATTGCCCTGGAAAATAATGATGTAAAAATTTCAAATTCTTCAGTGATATTATTGATGTCAAACAGATGAAGATTTGAATCAGTTTCTATTAATAGTTCCGATATAATAATTTCTTTGCATAATGACCAATTAATGCCATTATTTTTAACAAAAAGGTCTTGTCTAGTAAAATGATTAGTGCTGGGTCTAGTTATGCCTAGACTGAAACTAAGTGATAGTTGGGCATGATCGCTGCCACCATTCCATAAAAGGGACAGCGAGTGACAGTCACTCAATAAATCATTATTTACAATCACAAAGTCAATCATAGAAGTAGATTTTCCTCTTTGAAAAGAGAAATCAGTAGATGTCATGCCTGGTATTCTGGCATTCAAGATGGAAAGATTGTTCATTAATACGATCTGTTGTATTGCTTTAGCCTGATAAGATGGATTTGTAGGTTGATAATTGGCGGGAAAAATCCATTCCTGAGTTACATATTGTGATGGAGACCATTTGTCAAAAAGCAGCGGGTTAAGTAGAAGTGTATTAAAGTCTCCAGCCCAGATCCATTGATCGTTAGGAAATAGCACATGAAGGTTATCGATGAGGCCAGCAATAGCTTTCAGATAGTGTTTCCCTTTGTTCTCCGTTAGCAGTTTTGGACGGAGATAGCAATTTATCAGTAATAAACAGGGGGCGGTGTTCAATGGATGTACTTGGAGGCGAAGACATACCACGCCAGGTAGATCAGCCCATACCTGTAGAGTTTGCCAGTTGGTGTTAATATTAATGAAGGTAGCCACACCACCCGAGTTGTGACCCATAGTTGAAACGATACATTTTTGGTAGACAGTATAGAAGCCATCAATGGGGTCTATATTTTCAGCCCAAGTTTCCTGTAGCAGGATGAAATCATAATTTGCTAAATCAGACCATATTTCTGGCTGAGTGGCACGGTTAATTCCGGCACAGTTCCAGGAAATGCCTTTGTATTTAGTTAGTGTAACTTGAGGAGCTAAAGTGAGATAGAATAAACTGAGGCATCCTCAAGTGAAGTGGATTCATGTATAGAAGAAGATTGAAGCATAGAATTATTCTCCATTACTATTTCCTCTTCAAAAAAGCTGAGATTCTGTGGCAAAGTAGATCTCAGACGTTTAGCTGAAATCAGGTGGTCATTCTCTGTTATAGATTGAGTGTTCTTGCGCTTTTGAATAACGGGGGTCAAGCGGGTGTTTGGGGAGGTTCTTGTTGTTAAGATGTTTCTTTGTGCTGGTTTAAGTGTGAGTTGTCTTAAATAAATCCTGCCCACATCGATGCCCCTGCTAATAAAAAATTCCTGATGAGACCATATAAGATTCCTTGCCATGGTAGTTGTGAAGCTTATTTTAGCAATTGTAATGCAGTCATCAAGATTGACATATTTGATAGTAGTAACATCGTCTGCAGTGATATTTCTCAAAGCCGGATTCAAACTGCATAAATTTAGAAGGGCTGTTACATTAAATGACTTTTTGTCATAGCCATCTTCTCTGAAAAAAAGAGGTTTGAACGATAGAGAGTGTTGACAGTGAACAGTCTTTTTGTTTCTGTTTTTAGGCATGGGTTCTAATGTTGGTTCGTTTTTAAGTGAGGCTCCATGGAAAATAGGTGCTTCCGGGTTCAGTGAAGCCGATTGAATGTTTGTTGGTTTAGGGTTTGGTTGTATAGAAGAGGTAGACTCAGTGATGACGTTATCAGTTGAAATTGTCTTAAACGGTGAAATCAGTTGAGTAATTTTATTTTCCAGTGTTGCAAATTTAGAGAAAAGTCTGTTGGCTTCTTTATTATGTTGTACAATTAATGCATGATCATTTTTTTGATTTTTAAGTATTTCCCCAATCTTTTGATCTGTAGTCTCAAGATTTTTTGAGTTAGTTGAGACCGCTTGTCGTATCTGTGCCAGATTTTTATTTGTGGTAACCTGAAAGTCGTTAAGTTTATTAAGAATAGAGTCTGAGATAGTTTTCTGGGTGGCAAGTAGATTAGTCATTACATTTAGGGTGTCAGACATTTTGTCCATGACTTGAAGATAAGTCCCCCAGTCATGTGCTGGAGGTGAGTTATCTTTTGCTGCCGATGAAGACGTTTCAGCTGGTAGAAAGTTTGAGGTATTTGGGTCAAGTGTAATCACCGGAGAGTGAGGATGCGTTGCCATGTCTGATTGAGAAGTTATTTGTGCAGTCACTGGAGTTATTGCCTCGGTAGAATGTGAGCTGACTTGTGGAGCGGCTTCATTATTAAGCATGTCATTAATTTCGATTAGGTCGTCTGTCAGGCTTACAGATAGGTTTACAGAGTTCGGAAAAAAAGAGGACTCAGCGTTTGCATTGTTTAACGATAAGTTAATGGCATTTGCATCATTAGAGGGTGAGTGAATGGTCGCTGAGGTGGTTGTAACAGAAGGACAAGTAGCAGTTGTAGAAGGTTCTTTATTAGCAGATGCTGACATGGCTGAAACAAAGTTTGCTAAAGCAGTTTGTTTAGGAGTTGACGATGCGCTTAGTAAATTATTAGATGCAATTTTTCCTGTCTTGTTGTTTTTCCTTGTAATAGGCATCGCTGCACAGTTAAGAGTTTGTTAGGAAAGGGGGGCTCACCTTAAGCCTGGGCAGCCTCGGACAGCGTCAGACAGTGCACTTAAGCGCCGCACTTGAAGCCGCGCTTGACCGCTCGCGCTGGCCGCTCGGTGAGTGGAGGTTTTAACTCTCACCTGCGGATCAGCTGACAGCGCTAGCGGTGGGCGGCAACGTTGGAAGCAAGTGCGTGCAGTGCTTGATGGACCTTGGTGTCCCTGGTAGTTGGCAATTACAATTCGAAAACGCCAGAAAAAGTTCCAAGATGCCAAATCAGATGAAAAGGAAACAAACAGGACTTGGCTCTCCAGCAGCGTCAGACAGTGCACTTAAGCGCCGCACTTGAAGCCGCGCTTGACCGCTCGCGCTGGCCGCTCGGTGAGTGATGGTTTTAACTCTCACCTGCGGGTCAGCTGACAGCGCTAGCGGTGGGCGGCAACGTTGGTAACAAGTGCTCGCAGTGCTTATTGGACCTTGGAGTCACAGATGTTAGGAATTTTCAATTCACAGCTCCAGTTCGAAATGCCAAATCAGGTGAAATGACGGACAATTCTTAATTCCCCAGCAGCGTCAGACAGTGCACTTAAGCGCCGCGCTTGACTTTGGACTATTAAATTGATATGGACAGGATCAGGAACAGACGTAAGAACCCTAAAGGTTGAACCCTAAAGGTTACCAATGCAGAACAGAACTGAAAACAATAAATATGTAACTTGATCAGCACCTTCGCCTCTTGTTTCTTCACGAACATACCAAAGCACTAGATACACTCCACCAACTTAATGTAACCACTCGCCTCGACCAAATCCGACCATATCATGGCTAAACTAACCGTAACCATCATACACTCCCTCACATCGTGACCAACCCAAGCCTATCATGGTTAGAATAAGCTTAACTTCCATACATTCCACCGCCCTGACAGACAAGGTAATGAAAATATGAACATGACCGATTTTATTTATTTTTATTTAATTTATTTAAAATCTTTCATAAAGCGGTTCGGGCACATGGCTTTGAATCGCTGACTACACAATACAAACATAAAACAGAATTAAAACAATGAAATCAGCATCAGGGGACGGGGGAATAAGCGGGGGGAAAGCAGTTCAGGGTTCAAGGGGTAAGGCGGAGGGTCAAATTCGAACAAGTCTTGGGGCGTAGGTACCGCCCACAGAAGTGTTGAGTAACTTTGAGAGTTTTGCGTGTTGAATCAATGCAATGTTATTTCTGAGTGGTAAAGGTGGAGAACAAAGTCCTGTAGGAAGACCGGAGGAGGGAAAATGACGGGGGGGCACTGTGGATGGTGGAGGAAGGGTGGGTTCTGGACGTCTTGTGGCAGGTATCGGTTTACTAAGCATAAACATAGCATAAACATAGCAAAATTACCGCATTATCATTAATTCCACCTAAGTTCAGTTCAAACTCGCTCTCAAACGTCACTTTCTTCTGGTGGCCTGATCTTTTAAGTAGTAAAAACTGAGGAAATAGGAATTTTCTCATATAAAATTTCTCTTCATTGTGACCCTGCACCAATCTTAAGTACGAAGAAGGTTCTACCCAAGAGTAAGGTGGCGTATTCATTTACTGTGCGTAAATACATGTATAACGTTCATCTCCAGTGCTTCGCAGGAAGCAAACTTTGAAATATTTGCGCGATTTGAACCTAGAAATAAACAGCCTCATGGCTTTTGGCGAAAAGTTCTCTTCGCACTTAATTTAAGTGCAAAGTCATGATAAGGTTGAATTTTATGAGGAAATGTTGATCCTTCCATGTTTTTACCACTTACAGAACACTTGGCCGGTCAGATAGCACAGTGAGGGTTACCTCGGGTTACAGCGCGTCCTTATTCAGCGCGTTTTAAAAA
>JASBQK010829961.1:0-10891 GCA_030264995.1 Desmognathus ocoee | reverse complement strand
CATACACACTGCGCTTACACTGACAAGTGAGGACATACACACTGCGCTTACACTGACAAGTGAGGACATACACACTGCGCTTACACTGAGAAGCGAGGACATACACACTGCGCTTACATTGACAAGCGAGGACATACACACTGCTCTTACACTGACAAGTGAGGACATACACACTGTGCTTACACTGAATAGTGAGGACATACACACTGCGCTTACACTGAGAAGCGAGGCCATACACACAGCGCTTACACTGACAAGCGAGGACATACACACTGCTCTTTCACTGACAAGCGAGGACATACACAAAACCTTTAATTTTAATGTTTTTTCAGTTTTTAGCGTCACTGTAAAGACAATGTGCACCACTAAATTTGCTGAATATATTCTGTTCTGTCCCTGCCTTAAAATATACATTGACCCAAAAGGTGAAAAAGATCATAATTAGACTATTCGAACACCTGAGGGCAATCAAAAGAACAAGTTAGATACCTTTGGTAATGTTACTTCTGATAGATAGTAGAGGGATCCCAGATTTCTCATCTTCGATGCTAGCAGTACCCCTCTCTTTTGGGGTCCTGTAATTGTTTTTAATTCAAGTGAGTGGCATAGTGCAATGGGAAGGAGTACTCTATCTGTTGTCAAAACAAGAAAACACAAGGAGTTCCACCGTTGGTCTACCTGGTTGGTTCCTATCGAACTTTTATAAAAGATGGGCATACATGTCAGAATTGGGAGAAAGGGTACAGCGAAAGAGACAAAAATACCCAGGTAGAATTTTGAATGTCTCAATGGCCCAAAGCGATCTTCACCCAGCTGACACGTGGAAAAAAGGGAATTATTGTAGGTGGGGGGGGACACATGCCAGAACCTATAAACAGTATAGGGATTTCAGAAAAATCTGGAATTGCAAACAAATAGAATTTGCTTCAATTAAATGAATTATAGTAAGCCTCAAGAAGTCGTAGTCCACACTAATTTAAGGACCCATTGCAGTTGTACACTTTTTAGACCTCATTTTATTTCTTCCCCTTCTGTCTTCCTGCTTTTTGTGTATTTCCTTGCATTGTCATGTGCTTCTAGATTGTACTTGTATCATGTTTAAGGCCAAAGGCTTTTCCATCTGTTGCAGGAGAAAAGTGAGACAGTGGAATAGGTGACTAAAGTAGCGCTAGAGCAGCAATATTCAAACTGGTCAGCATGTTGCATTATATATCCAATATGCGTATGTATTTAAGTATATTAGAAAAAATGAATGTGGGGGTGTGGGCCTATTCTGGTTTTCCCCAGGGTGAGGGTCCAGTCCAAAAGGTTTGAGTACCACTGCACTAGAGGCTTCAGACAATGGTGAGGTTTTGAAGATGCTGCTGGACATCGATAGGTTAGCAACACTGCTGTCTGTCTCCAAGTGGGCTGATATTGATGATTGCTGTAGAATGACAAGGGTAGGCACAACATTCCAATATTCTGGAACAGCTCAAGAGGTAGTAAAAGACAATGTCTTAGCTGCAATGACAGATGGCCAGCACACAACCAACTAGCACCAGCTGTGACTCGATACCCGTCCTCCAAAGCAACAGAGGAGCCACGTTGCCTGCCAACCTGTGACATCACGGTATGCACAGATGTCACAGGCAAGTGCTCAACTCATTGTGCTATTTGACCGGCTTTGTAATGAGTGTTGCAAATATAGTGGAGTGTTTGGTAAACAGCCATAACAGACTGGTTTGACCCAACAGCAATATAATGATGTTTAACTCTTAGACAGATACAAGTTCTGGTTGGAAATTGAATGGACTCCTGGGTACACCATATTTCTTACTGTAGACAACCTCAAATTCTTAAACACTGATTCTGAACAGTTTTGTGAATGAACACATTTGAACAAAACTCCATAACAGGTAATTTTGTAAAATAAATGTTTATTTAAAATATCTCCACTTCTAAACATGCCAGTTTGAATATTACGTACATTAATTTAGATACATTTTTATAATATATGAAAAGGTTCAAATGACATTATGTAAGATCATACATTTAAACATTAAATATTAAACACAAACATGCATTTCAAATGTTTTCAAGTACCTTTCTATTTTGAAACATGTTAGCAAAAGGTTGACTTAAATACAAATAATATTATTGTTCAAGTCTGGTAGAGTTCAGGCCTTAATCTGATAGTGGTGTGGGCAAATCTGTAAATTGCTGCCTGAGCCAAGACTGAGACCCAATGTTTCCTACCATGCCCTATGTTAATCTGTTTTAAAATAAAATGTGAATACAATAATTTAAAGTAATGGAACAAACCTATGCAAACTCTATGCCCATTGGACAATGCTTTGGATACTTTTTAAGTTTAAAGCTGTCCATCTAAAAATGTATTGGTTCAAAATGGCCTTTCTCCATCTTCCTTTTTTGTGCCGTTATCATGTTTCTCACTTTGTTTTTTATACTTTTCCAGTCTCGCTTTCCAAACAAATGCTGGTTATCTGCCAAGACTGCATCACATTCTTTTTTGTTTGGCACCCTCTTTAGAAGAAGGCATCTTTGCGTAGCTGTGTGTTTCTTGATTGCCTCTTCCTCTGTCACCGTCCAAGGAATTTTGTAATAGGACTTTCCAAACTCCTTTGCAATGGAAAAAAGATGTTTTAGCAATTATTTGCAAACCAGTAAAAATGAATGTATACTTTGCACTGTAAAATTGGCATCCTAGTTCATTTAGACTCACAAAATGATACTTAAATACTACATAGTTAATGGGAACATTGGGGAAGAACAGAACAGGCAAGGCACAAGAACAGGAAAAAGAAACTCTTATCCACTCAGCTTGTCTTTTATACATTGTCTTTAATGTTAATGTGTAATTTTATTTTTTAATACTAGCATGCATTTTAATTGGAGTAAATAAAAATGGATGAGGTTTATTTTGCACCATTTACCACAAATAAGAGAAAAGTAATGCCGTGCAGATTCCCAAAATAAGTATAAATTGAATTATGTCAGTATCAAAGTATTTCTTATAGTATCACTGTGTACAATACTAACAAGTGTACTATTTCATAGGAGTGAATAAGAATACGTACCATTCTTTCATGCAAAGCTGGATGATTTTGTGGACTAGCTTCAGGTTCAGTATTAGAGTCATTTTGTCTTGTAGGGTTAGATTCCTCTTGCACATCAGTTTCTTCATCACTTCCTTCTTCGCTCATATCAGAAAATTGATCTTCTTCAGTGAGTTGGATTTCAGAAAGTGTCATGCCCTTGTATTTGTGCATTTCACCTTTCCTTAGGGCAAACAGAACTTTACTCACTTTTGCTAATTGAAGTGCATCTTGTGGTAAACGATAAAAATCACGATGCACAGTAATGTCATGACCTAAATGGTTGGCTAATTGTTCAAGTTCATTTTTTTTTAAATTTAGAAGTTGAGAGAGGGTTGCGACATGCTTTCGTAGCTGCGTAGAAGTAAGATATTCTGGCTTCTGTGCCCCACTTTCCTGTGCAAACGTACGAAGGACATCACACCCTCTAAGAGGTTCCATGGATCCTTGGCTACATCTTGCAAAAACAAAGGGGTTTTCAGCATTCACTCCAACTTCGCCCCGGGTTTCAATTAATAAATCAATAGACTTCTGCATACTTGCAGTTAAAAGTATAGGTACCATTCTATCTCTTTTTCCACGGGTTTTAATCAGAGTCAAGCGATTGGCAGCAATTTTTTCTGTTTCTGTAAGCGCTTGCAAAATTTCGTCCTGAACTTGGGTTCTGGCGGTTTGGTAGTTTTCTATCGTAAGTTTGTGAACTTCCCCTTGCCTTCGTCGGTTGAAAACTAAAACTTCGCACAAGGTTACCTTTGAAAGCACTTTCCAAGTATTCAATGTAATTCCATATTTTGAAACGTCTACTTTGACTTGCTTGTCAATCTTTTGAATATGATTGTGAAGCTTCACAATATCTTGGGTCAAGGGTATTGCTTGAGGCTTCTTAGATCTTTTATTGTTCATCTGACGTAAGGCGTGTGTAGACACTCTGCCGCTCCATTCCAATGTCAATAGAGTTTTGAAATTCTCTATTTCCTTTTTTCTGATGGAATCCTCCATCTTTATTGCATTTGCAAATTGAATGTCTGAAAGCTTCTGCAGGGAGTGACCAAGCTTTAAAGCAAAACTTGGAGATTTGAACTCATGGGTATGTTCATCAAATCCAGTGCATTTAAGGACTGCTGCAATAACCTTCTCAAAGTTTAATGGACTGATCATATTGGAGCAGGATGTCATTTCAGGGTACATAGAAGCTGCTGTTTGCACCAGCCTGCCTACTTCTCTCATTTTCTGTGCTACATAGTTATGGCATTGAGGTATGTGCCCAGTTTTTAAAGAAAAATGTTCCCCCAACTGCAAGATTAATGGGTCATTGCGAATGAGCAAGGATATACTGTCAAAGGCCATTGTTGTAAAGGTTTTTTTTAAATTTTCTGAAATGTTTTTTGGGACTGGAAGAAGATGTTTACTGTTTGAATGATAGCTTTCTTTTTTATTAGACTCCTTTGCAGGATCCTTTCGACAATTCTGCTTATGCCTCCACAAGTCTTTTTTTAAGTAGTACCCCATGCACATAGAGCAGGGAACATAATTTGTTGGTGACTGTACAGTTTTGTTTGATGGCCTCCTACAAACCACAAGCTCCCCATTTCCTTCTTGTATTACCTCATAGTTGTGTTTAAAATTTCCCTTTTTTCCAATTTCTCTAATCAGTGATATTCTTTGCTTTGATTTTTTTGGAAAACTGTAAGCATGTGCCACTTCTAGTTCATTAATGTGACAATTTTCTAAATGTCTCCCAAGCTTTGAAATCAGTTTTTGGCAATATAAGCAACAGTGTTTTTTGTCCCAATTTCTTTTGCCACTATTTTTTTTTGAAGTTGGGTTTACAAATATTTTTGTCTTTACAGCATTCAAATATTCAAATTTTGGGGATTCCTCAGTGGTTTTCTTTGGGATAATTTCTGGAGTCAAGTTAATGTTCTCATTTGAGACTATGCATTCCTTTTGGAGTGAGGCTCTAGCATTTACACCTTGCTTGGGGGTTCTTGGTCTTGCATTCGATGATATTTGCTTTACAATTGTTTGATTATGTGTGCTCTTGGTGAGTTTTCTTTTTTTTGCTCTAAAGGTAGTGTCTTCATAATCGCTACTATCCAGGTTATCGTCATCAGTTGCACGATATTCAGAGCCAGAGCTAAGGGTATGATCTGACTCAGACTCACTTGAATCCACCAGCATCTAAAAGGGAAAAAAAAGAATTAACATATTAGGATGAAGGTAGTTGAATAGACATTCCTTGTTTCAAGCTCTAAGCAATTAGTTATATTAGCATGGATTTAGAGAAGGGCAGCCTTAAATGCTGCTATGCCCCTCCAAATACAAGTGGCTTGTCCTCATGGCAGCATACATGTGGATGGGCCACCTGATTATATGTTTTTGTCCACCATGCAAAACAGGTTTGAGTACCAGACTCACCGGGCACAGTCTGGTACGATCAGAATCATCCCATGCCAAAACATCTTGAGGCTGATCAGTCCTTGAGGCTGGTTCCTCATTTGTCTCAGTAGGACCTTGACCAGATACAGGACAGTTGCTGGTGATGGCAGGGTCCTTGGTAGCAGCATGTGATTCTATTGAACATGGCATTTCTTTCCTTCTTTCTTCTGATGAGATCTTTTGATTAGAAAGTAATATTAGTTACCTGTCTCAATTACACAGTATTTTCACAATCATAGTACTCATTTATTAGCAAAAGATTGCAGATCCCTGGTGTTACAATTTACCATAGTTTAGATTTTTTGACACCCTGTGAATTATGTTTTAACTACAAATGTAACTATTTATCTGCTATTTGATCTACTAGAGAGACTCAATTTCAGTTTTGCTAATTATGCAAACAATATGTGCTTTGATGTCTGCAGGCTTCTAGCGTGTTAGAAGCAAATAAATGTAAATGTAAGGCTCTGGTTTAATTGTTATTCTATACATTGTTGCAATCCAGCAGAGTGCTATAGACAAGGAATTATTTACTATTGATAGTTTTTGTGTGAAATATTAAAGTACAAAAACAGTCAAGAAAATAAAGTAATGTGGTGTAGCAGATACTGGCAGTGTCTCCCAGAGACCAGATGAGGACTACATGTCTATTTCTATGTCGGCATACAGCACATCCCAGCAGAACTACAGAGTGCATTTTTTAAACGTTTGCTCTTAATGGGCTACACAAACTGGTTCTGCTTATATTTGCAAATATGCAAGACCAACTATCAAATGAGATATTGCAAGTGATTGTTAAATTTAAAAGTAAAAATTACTTACCTTTCGCCATGGACTGCTTGGGTCTCCATAATCATAACATATTTCATCTCCAGGTTTAATATCTTCAATAGCAAAGAGGCAAAGATGAGGCTTTAGGTTTTCATCTTCAACCTGTCAAATAAATGAGAATTCCATGAATCTATATGGGCAGGCACAGCCAAACAATTCTCAATCTATAAACTGTCATTCCGGCGCACTAGAAGCAAAATCAGGCCAGAGTAAATCCCAAATCATAAAGCTCAAAAACCCTCGTCAAATTGAAACTGCTACATTAGTAGAAACAATAAAGACATCGGGGCACAAGGTCAGTGTGCTTTAGAGCAGCTGCACTGTGATAGGTCAAGATACCATATACCAGTATATGGCTTCGGGCATAAATAACAGATTCTAACATGAAGCAGCCAGACTCCTTAATGACAGAGCACAAATAAACTCACATGTCATGAGGTTTGTATCGCCCCCAATGCTCTCTATAGTGGCTTTCAGGGGCAGTACCAAACCCAATTCATGTCCTAGACATAGCCTTATGCTTGTTGTGGCTGCTTCACCTAACTATTGACAAATTCTATGAGACCTCCAGATTTTAAATAGTTTTCCCTGTGAAGCTATGAATGGTTCTCTGTGACCGTTAAGCAAAATTTCTATTTCTATTTTATTTATGAACAATAGTTGGCAATGGAGAACACGATCTTGAGAAGCACTTTCAGGAAATTAAAATGATTACAACGCAAACATACTTACAAGTTTCATTTTTCCATTTGGAGATCTGTGTTCATCATTTACAAATTTGGCCAAATGCATACCCTTACTGGCATCAATGCTACAAAAAAATAAATGAAAATGAATGTTAAAGACTGGTTTTAGAAGCCTTTCTAGCAGTATCAGAGACTAATCATTTGCCTGTGCCTCAAGAAAAACTTGGAATAACTTGCCTATTTGCATTATACAATTAATGGCTTACCTACAACTCAACCTCCATAATTTAAATGTTGATTGAAGGTGACAGACTCTCTGCAGTGATTGATGGGCCCAGACAACTGGCACAAGGGGTTTCCATTCTTGCAACATCCCCTGCAGCACACTTTCATACATAACAAAGGCCTCCCTGATGGGATGGGGAGTCCATCTGGTGGACCAGCAGACACAGGGTTTATGGTCAAAGGAAGATGCAGGTCGGGTCGATAGAGGCAGGAAGTGGGGCACTAGCAGCCAATCCCCAGGGCTATAAAAGTAGGTGGGCTGCTCGCTGGTGGGGGAGAGGGATTCTAGTCTTACATGAAAGGCAATTGTTTTGTAATGCACGCTTATTTACTAGAAACTCTCTTCACTCCAAAATACAGATATTTCATTGGTCATTTACAATTGTCTTCAGTCATTAGATCAATATAAAACTTACCATAACCTTGTCTGCTTGAAGCTATAGAAGTACAAAAACTGGGATCCAGCTCCATTATATTCTTTATGTCTTTTTTCACCTTCTTCTGCTGATATATGTTCCCCTTTATATTCTAACAGGAAAGTCCCACGAGGAATGTTTTCTTCTGCTATTACTCCATAACCTTTTAGACACAAAAAATGCAATAGGGAAAATCTTTATTTTACTTCAAATTCTCTACAAATTGCTTAACCTACACCCTAATAGGTTTAAAAATGGCCAAGACCCTCTAGAAGTCACATATTCAGATTTCTGCCATATGGCATCACTTGTGATAATATATTAAGAAGAAAATATACAGTAAAGACAATATTTAAAAAAGAATATAAAAATTATTGTACTTACCTTTATAATCATCAATGTAGATTTTTGTAAACATACTTTTATCTTTCGCCTCCTTTACATGAAAAAGGGCATCTTCAATTGGACTTACTCTTTTCTGCTTCATTTCCTGTACAGTGGAAGAAACCATGTCGACAATGAAACAATGTTACTACTATGGAGTAACAGTTTAATTTACAAAATAGTACAATTTTACCCTCTGCCCTATACTGCCCTTCTCATTGTCCCACAATGTCACCCTTTGACCTGTGTTGCCCCCTCCTCCCCAAGATGTCACCCTTTATCCTGTGCTGGCCCGCCACAAGATGCCATCTTCTTGTCCTGTGCTCCCCCTCTCCCACCTAGGCCATTCTCTGCCACACACTCAGATCCTCCCTTGCATGCACGAATCACCCACCCTAGTACTTTGGTTGTAAACCCCACCCACCCAGTACCTCACAGGTACACCCCACCCACCCAATCAGTAGCTCTTCTGTTCACCCCACTCACCCAGTATCTCACCTGCACACCGGACCCACCAACAAAATACCTACCTTCTACAACTCACCCACCCATCCATATTTCACTTCACCATTCCAATCCACCCACTCATGTCTCACCTATCATCACATTCTCACATGCAGGATACTAATGGTATTGGCCAATGCGTGTTTACTAGGGGTTATTACAGGGCACTTAGTGACGTCACACTGCTGAGGGCACCCCACATATGCCAATACATCATATCATCATATGACTTACCTTAAGAGAATATCAACTGTGTCTATTGAGAGGCAGGGTTGTTGATACAAAAGAAGAAAGCGTTTCCATTAAAAATCAAGAGGAGCACCCGGTCAGCAATATCTACAGCGATATGAGGCAAATCACATTTGTGCCCGCAGTGTACCTTCATATTATCTTCAGAAAAAAGTCTCAGCCACTATATATTATCTTGAGAAAAAGTCTCAGCCACTATAACTAGGCTGAGCAACATTGCCTCTATGTGTTGTAAAGAGTGTACGTTGGCTGAATACAACATGAGCGCCAGGTGACCAGATCTACTACCGAGACAAAGGAGTAGAGAAAAAGGTATGAAAACCCGGGGGGAAGGGGAGGGGAGCAGAGGGAAGACAAGGTGTAAGCCAAAAAGGGGGGGAGGGGGGGACCAGCCCAAGCTACTAAGGGCTGTGGGGTAAGAGAAGGCAGTAGCCACGTTTCTTTGCGGGGAGGGTATGTCTGCAAAACCCTAATGCTTGGTGTGCGTTTAGCATACCCTGCAGGTTTGCTGTTTATTCATTGGTGGTTCTGCATTTGTGTAGGGTTCACATGTGAAACACAATCAACAACAACAAGGTTGACCCTGTGTTGCCTTGAACCAATTCGGGGATCGATATCATCAGAAAAAACAAGCAATCGGTACGTTATTTGCAACTAGATTTACTTTGCAAGAGATGGCTGTGTGCGCTGTATATACCCTACTGTTGATAACTCAACTGGTGCCTGATATATCAACACATGTGAAACACAACTTTTGTTTTCTTAATACCTTGATCAAAATACAAACCACAAGTGAGATTATCCTTGTTAAATGACTCATTATGTGGAGTCTTCCTAAAACCTATTCGTATTATATTTAATGCGACACTCCTGCCCAGAAATCTTTTACTGCATGCATATGCATATTGGAGTCCATTTTTCATACACTACAATGGAACTTTTTTGCATGTAACTGCTCACAGTTTTTCTTTCCTATGTAGGTTTTGTAGGCATTACTCCCTTTTGTTTGTGATAGTGGAGGGGAAAGGTACGAGTAGCAGTGGAGGGGTGCGTTTGGCAGTGGAGGGGTATGAAGGACAATTGAGGGGTGTGAGTGGCAGTGGAAGGGCGCGGGTGGCAGTGGAAGGGCGCGGGTGGCAGTGGAAGGGTACGGGTGGCAGTGGAAAGATCAGAGTGGCAGTGGAGGGGTGGCAGTGGAGGGGTGGCAGCGGATTGGTGTGAGTGACAGCGGATTGGTGTGAGTGACAGCGGAGGGATGTGGGTGGCAGCGGAGGGGTGGGAGTGGCAGCGGAGGGGAGGGAGTGGCAGTGGTAAGGTGTGAGTGGCAGCGGAAAAATGTGAGTGGCAGTGGAAAAGTGTGAGTGGCAGTGGAAAAGTGTGAGTAGGAGTGGAAGGGTGTGAGTGGCAGTGGAGGGATGTGCGTGGCAGCGGAGGGGTGTGAGTGGCAGTGGAGCAATGTGAGTGGCAGCGGAGGGGTGTCAGTGGCAGCGGAGGGGTATGAGTGGCAGTGGAAGGGTGTGAGTGGCAGCGGAGGGATGCGAGTGGCAACTGAGGGGTGTGAGTGGCAGTGAAGGGGTGCGAGTGCCAGCTGAGGGGTGCGAGTGGCAGTGGAATGTTATAAGTGGCAGTGCAGGAGCTGTGTAATATTTCCCCAAAACACCACATTTTGTACAATACTCAAACACTTTTCACAGAAAATAGAAGAAAGAAAGTATAATCAGTTTTTAACGCTCTTTACAAAATAACTTTATATATTTTTTTGTCATTGTTATGATAGATCTCCATTAACTCACAGCCCCAGAACGCTTCTGTCTTCACGCTTTTTTTACATTGAGAAACGGTGCTAATGAACAGTTAGGCCCTCAGCAGAGGGGTGTCAGTGGCAGTGGAGGGGTATGAGTGGCAGTGGAAGGGTGTGAGTGGCAGCGGAGGGATGCGCGTGGCAACTGAGGGGTGTGAGTGGCAGCGGAGGGGTGTGAGTGGCAGTGGAAGGGTGTGA